>RJVU01079805.1:8433563-8449708 GCA_003731715.1 Anabarilius grahami | reverse complement strand
TTAATTTATATCTAAAAGGGCTTAATTTATATTTATATGTTTTTACATTATTATTGTTTATGTTTTTAAATGATTATGATATTTTATGAAAAAATAATAATTTTAAAACTTTAAAGCATTAATTTGTGTAAAAGTGTTTAATTTGTATTTATAATTTATATTATATATTTGTATTTATAATTAACATTATTGTTTGTTTTTAAATTGTTTTTAAAAATACAAATTAATCCATTTTAAAGCAAAATTGAGCCATTTTAGATACAATTGACATCTTAAAACACATTAAGTCCATTTAAATACAAATTAATCCACTTAAAAGGGTTTTTGAGGCACCACATAAAATATATTTAAAATAATTTAAAAGTAAATATGCTTTTTTGTGACGTGAGGGTGAGTAAATGATAACAGAATTTAAATTTTTGGCTGAGTTATTCCTTAATCACCGTCAAATTATACAGAAGCTGTTAAGTGTAATCTGTATGTGAGCATCCAGCCTTCTGGGTGGCATGGAGGTTGTGGAATGTTCCAACCTCCAAGGAGCACAAAGGTGAAAAGAAGATATTTTCAAACACTTATTGTACACCTATTTTTACTGTTAGCATTGAGGCTGGGGGTGTGGGGGGATCTCCTATCTGCCCTGTCATTGCATGGTAGAACCCCCTCATGCCCCCTTTCTCCGTGAATCAGGAGCTAAGTTTGGATGTTGCTAAGTCCCACTTGGAAACTGAATGCCTCTCTTTGTCCCTGAGAGCAGGATGTCTCACATATGACATTTGGAAGGAGAGGGAAGCAGGCAGAGGGGGCAACTTTCAGGGTAGGGTTACGGTGTCTGGCAGCTGAGAGCCACAGAAATAAGAGAGCCGTGGTGTGAATGTGTGCGCGTGTGCACATGTATGTGGCTCATCAGACACCAAGTTCTTTTATGAATTATTCAGTGTTGTCAATTTAACACATTAATTTAGTTCAATTATATGCTCAATGGTCAATGATATGGAAATAATTTCATTCTACCACTAGTATTGCCTGTTTATTAAAAAATATATCATGTATTTTATTTAATAAAAAAATAATAATAATTATTTTAATAGTTCATGAAAGTCTTTGCAAGGCTAATTTTAAGTGTTATTCTTTCTTTTTCCATAATGTCTTTGAAATTTTATTTGGGAAGGTTTCACAGAAAATATGCGATTCATTTATTCATTTAGTTGAGCCATTTGAAACAAAACTATTTAAGAGATTAATACCCCTAAAATGAATTACATACATTTTTAAAAGGTTTGTTGTAAGGCAGTGAACTCTGGCTTTAGAAACAATGGAAATGGTGTCGGAAATATAATCTGATAGTGGAAAGATGACATAATGCTTGTCCAACTATAGAGATGCCTAGAGAGTGGCGTACATAGCAAACGTCACCACTGCGCTTAACATAAGCAGAAGCAGAGATATCCATATGCCTCTCAGATGCCTTTCTGCATTTATCTCCAGCTTCCTCCCATTGCAAATGTGTTGAAAAGTTGTAAACCAGTCATTGAGGTACAACTCTGTGCTTAAGGATAAAAGGCAGACATTCACTGGCTTACCATCTATAGAGCTGTTAAGCCTTAATGACTTTACCGTGTTTATTTAGTTTGAGCAATGCAACCTGGAGTTGTGGCCTCCAAAATGATCTGGGTTACTGCAATAATCATTGCAGGGAGGGGAGCGAGATGTTGTTGGATAAGAGAGAAATAACAGCAGTTTTAGGGGCAAGTCAGAAATTAGAAGCAGTTGGACTTGGCACCGCCTTGTGCTCTGATAACATCAGTGCCGACACAGCATTCTGGGAAGCATTTTTGTAAACTTGCTTGAGTTGGCCTGCCGACAAAAAAATAAAATAAATGTGAGGACAATAAATGCTATGTATATGCATATTTTTAAAAAGAGATAGTTTACCTAAAAATGTATATTGTCAATTACTTACGACTGTCATTACAAACCTGATAACTATAACATTTTCCATATAAGGGAAGTGAGCAGTCAAGCTCCAAAATGACAGTAAAAGCCCCATAAAAGTATTAAAAAAGGAGTATGACTTGTGTGTGAAAAATAAAATGGCCATTTACTCACCCTCGTGTCATTACAAGCCTGCATGACTTTCTTCTGTGGAACTCAAAAAGAAAACATCTGAAAAATGTTTTCCATAATGGAAGTCAAGCTCCAAAAAAAGCCATTAAAAAGTATCAAAAAAGGAGTCCATGTGACTTGTGCATGATTTTTGAAGTCTTCAGAAGCAATGTTATATATTTATTTGAGGAACAGACTGAAATTTTAGGCATTTTGCACTGAAAATCGTCCCCTCCATGCACTGTAGCACTCAAATCATATGCTACCATTAGATTATCAGCAAATAATGACTTTGTAATCATGATTTCAGTCTGTTCCTCACATAAGGCTATCATATGGGGTTTAGAAGACTTATAGCACAGAAGTAAAACAAACAAACATTTGTCAGAAATTCACATTTTATATTCGACGGAAGAGAGAAAGTCAGTGATTTAGATCAACATGAAAGTGAGTAACTGATGACATAATTTTTTTTTTTTTGTTGAAATGTCTCTTTAAAGTTGCATGTGGAGTGATTGTGGATATCTATTTGTCCCCTATGGACAGGGCGTTAGCATATTTGATGCTGCTGCCTTATTTTTGGCTTTTCCCTTTGCTTTTGTCTTTTTTTATTTATCTCCGTCAATCTTTCGACCTTGTTCCTCTCCACCCTTGTCTACGTATCTGTCTAATGTAGCAGTAGGAGACTGAAGAGTCCACCTGGACTGCCTGTTGTGTGAGATGTCCCTATGAGAGCGAAACACAATGCCGACTCCGCCTCACTAAGTGTGTGTTTGGAGTCAGAGGCACAGTCCTCACTGCTGTGCCCACAGATGGTCACACTACAGGAACAAGATTCTGTTGTGTCTCCAATGGTGAGAAAGAGAACGAAAAGGCAAATTTGGGGGATTTTTTTTTCCTTTCTTGAAAGAGAGAAACAACCACATTGTCTGACCTAGGATGCATACAGTGTGGTTAACAAGCCTCATCATTATTGCCATGACAGGGTACCTTTTTGTCTATCTGCAATATTAAAAAGGGTCCTTTTTTTAGTAGATGTAAGAAGTGAGTTCCTCTCAAAATCACACAGGTGTCCTAGCAGAATAACCACAAGTGTAGTTCATCACATTAACTCACTGTAAAAAAATATCCTGTTACACTTAGAGCACAAAAACATCAGCTGTTGTTGCCAGAAATTGCCAGAAAACATATAACGGTTCTTGTATTACTGAAATACACGCAAAGACAATACACCACCAGGGTAACGCAGATGACACTAAAATAAAACAATAAACATTATTGTTAATGTACAGTTTTGATGTACTAATGTACATTATTGAAAGTATTTATATAAAATAAAATCATATGTGTGTATTATGGTATCATATATATATATATGGTGAATACTATAGCATTTTGTGGCCACTGTGTGAACTTAAGTAAGGTTTTACTTGAGACCCATCCTGTTTTGTGTCCATGTTTCCACAAATACACAAATTGCAACAGCATGTGTCCTCGAATGCCTTTTGGTACTTGCCTAAGTGCTTATATATACACGGCTTGGGTCTGAACTATCTTCTGTTCAAGCCTTTTGAACACACCATTAGTTGCGTAGGAGAGTCTTGATTGGTTGCAGAGGATTACATCAGCAGTGACATCATGAGTGACCTCAGAAACATTCAAAATAGTGGCGATGCCACTTGTTTTCGTTTCGATCTGACGTACTGTCTGAAGTCCAATTAGGCCATTATCAGCTATTTGAATGAACATTAATGATCTGATAAGCATTATGTAATGTAATAATGATAGTTAATGTTTCACTTTAAGTGTCACAGATAAATTCTAGCTTCTTATATTAGGGGTCACTGGGTCTGTAAAACTTTTAAAACCAGCCTGAACTTGCAGACCCTTCTTATTTCATTCCTTTGACCTTCCTTATATTAATTTTGCAAAGAAGTGGATTTTCATAATCTAATTATATAGTAGTCATGCAGTTTTTAATAAGCCTTGTATCTGAGTGACGTCCCTGCCATTCGCTGAAATACAGCTCTGTATCTTCCTTTCAGCCTCATTCTCTTTAGTCAGACACACAGCATTAACCTGGTTTGCTTGCAGTGTATTATAAGTAGGTCAAGCTTGAGGTCAAGTAATGTTGCATTTTGCTTTCAAATCATGCAGCGCTGTTCACTGGGATAAAAGCATGCCAGCATTTGTTGCCAGTGAATAGACTGAATTTTATATTGAATGATTTAAATTAAATGTGATTCCTCGTCTTTATGGTTGAGGGAACATCATGCCCCACGTACACCCTTGTGTGTGTCATCCAGCCTGATTTCTGATGTCTCACATTGGCTGTGTCTTAAAACAGTGAGCTGCTTTTCTTGAAAGCTTTTTTTTTAGTTTCTGACATGATGGCAGTCTCTAATGTGTCATGTTATTTTATATCTTTATTCAGTACTGAATTGTATCAGCAGGAAAAAGGTCCATATCAGAACTGTAACCACCATGTGTCCCCCCATGTATTCAGATTATTGGTCAATCTTTATGGGTTTTTCATTCTAAAACTTTACCCAAAAAATGGTGGATAGATGAAGTCCGTTCCTCTGCTTTAATTTCCAATATAATATAATATAATATAATATAAATATGTTTTTTTATTTTCTTTTTCTTCTTCTTTAAGGTTTATAATATATAAATAATCATGCTACAAAAATTTGTGTAAATAAAACATTGATTAATGAATTTTATTAACAATAAATAAATATCAAAATTAAAAATATATGTTGAAATTAATTTTAAAATATTATAATGGTGTGTACACATTTANTTTAGACTATAATATTATAAAAAAATGTATGTGGTAATGCGGTTGTGTGCAAAATGTCGGATATCATGTTTTTGGTCATTTAAAAATTTAATAATAAACAATACTTTTTTTACTACAATGATTTGATATTCTTAAACTTTTACATTTAATACACCTCTAATCTTGAATATTTGATTACATCATTGTTCCATATAGTAAAATATAAATTATTTCATCCAATATTTGTGCTTCATATTTTTTGTGCTTGAAGCATGTAAGATTTTTTTATTAAAATATCCAAAAACCACTAGAATAATGTTATATATTTTATTGACTTGTGTACTTACATTATCCCAGATGTTTCCAAGAATGTTTAAATCCAGAGAAATCAGCAATTTTAACCATGAAGGACATGGACCGTGTCCGTGCGTCGCCTATCAGTGACGATTTTTTATTTTTTTATTTTGTAGAAACCATGGAAACAATAAAGACGCTTTAATATATTATATGTTTTATTAGACAGGAGAGCAACTGTTTGGATACATTCATCGACACAAAACTAATCATGTTATACAGCTCAACACGGTCTTATTGTTTAAATCTAGTTTTCTTGATTTACAGTGAGTACCATGTTTTACCATGCCTAATATCGATCTAGCTTACTGCAGTATGCAACTAACTTACGTACTGCAGTATGTATGTTTTATAGTAGTCGTCGAGCGAACCCAAAGTAGCACTATAACAACTTTCAACACACAAATGTATCTAATATGATAAACAGCGCTGCGTTACCCCACATACACTTGACCGGAAGAAGTGGAAGCGGCGAATGGGGCATAATAAAAGTTCCGCTGCTCTCGAGATGTGTGTCGCGCTCGTCTCTCATTAGCAATCGCTCCAGCTCCAGCTCTGCTTCAAACTACAATAACGGTAATAATCTCATCCATGAACATGATTTCTGCCCGAGTCCCATCCCGATTCTTTACCACCAGCTGTAGACATGAAGACAACACCTCCCATGATTCCACTAAATCAAGGTGTCATCAAGCTACGCTTTTGTTTTGAATAAGTGACCTCTAGCGGCAAAAATTTACGTAGTGTGCCTTTAATAGAATATATATTTCCTTTTATAGTAAGCATTGGACACTTTGTGGCTTGATTTTTGTCAAAGACTTTTAGCTTCTGTGTCTTTTTTCCATTTTCCAGTACCCACGTATGACTTGCGTAGTCTTGCTTTTGTTGCATGTCCACGATGAATGAGTCAGTGAACCGGAGTCGTGGCCAGTCATTAAGTATAAACAGGAGGGCTGTGAGAGCGCACCTCTGAAATAACACCACAATCACTCTCTACTAAGTGCATTCAGAAATGCACTTTTGACAATCTCTCACTCCCATGCTTCCGGTGCATTTTAAATGTGCTCACTGCTGCTGGAGCAAGCTCCTTCTGAAGGTTTTGCTTATTAGCAGGAAAGTGCTTACCTTTCATTTTTACGCTCTAATCACCCTGTGTATTACCATATGTAAATTAGATGAATACATTCATGTTATGAGTTGCTTCCATTGGGTTGTATTGTTCGGGAGCAGTAGGTCTTATGAACTGGCTTATGTATCCATAAACCCTTACGAAAAATATGTTTATTCAAGTGTGCTATTAGTTTACTCCTTTTAAACTAATGCTTTTTATGTACTTTTCAGAAATATAATAAAAATTGCACTTATGTATACTTTACTTACAGAGAAAGTCAGAAAAGTCTAAGTATATTTGGCCTATACTTGTACTCAATCTTTTGATCAAGACATACTTGAAAGTACAGCATAATTAAGTATTCTAAGTATACTTGGCTTGTAGTTGTTTAATCTTTTGATTGAGTAGCCTATTAAATACTTTATTCACATAGTTTTACATATACTGTCTTAAAAACTTACATTGTTTGAAAATATTGATTTAAAAAGAAAACAGTATCTGAATTTTTGTAGGCTATAGTCCACTGGTAGTGTACATAGGAGTTTACTTCAAATCTATTTTCCTCTATCCTACACTGACTGAATTTTCAGGCTATCCATGTTTTCATCTTCTGATCAAAACACAGGTGAAGAATAAGCAGAAACAAGTGAATGAAGATTGCTTACGCAAATGTAAAATAACGTGATCATCAAACATTAAACAGCATGTAAGTTCAAAACTGTCTAATGTTATACAGAATGAAATGTCGACCCAGGAAGGGTTAACAACTGTGAAGCTTTGATGTATGAAGTTATGTTCACTTAAAGAAAACTTACAAGTATACTTGCAGTATAAAACTACTAAGCTAGAAGTTTACTGAGAGTATACTTCAAAGTATACTTTCATAAATTAAAAAAATATGCTACAAGTATTTGACTAGTAAACAATCAATACCTATAAGTTCACTTGTATTATAGATGCACTTCAAACGAAAAACTTTGTTGTAAACAAGTTGAGTACTCAAAGTTTACTGTTACATTTAAAATATACTTTTATACACTAAAAAGTGGGCCAATTTAGTCCCAAGTAGTATTGAAACAGTACACTTACAAGTATACTTCTAGTTCATTGATATTAGTATACTTACTACATGAAGTATACTTAAAAATATTCTTGAACTTTACTTAAGAATATTTATTAATATAAACTTGAAGTATACTTATTTTTTGAAAGGAAAAGCAAACACACACATTCACACAAGCGTAAATGCTTTTTAATTTGTAGGCTGTACTGAAAAATAATGCCATCAAAAAACAATCCTACATTTTTAGCGCACTTAATAGATAAAGCTCAATAGTTTATCTCACTCACTACACAGTGCTTGTCTATAGTGGTAGCTAGGACATGGTTGCCAACAGCGGTCAGCCTCACTGAGTTAATGTTGTAGCCGCTCATCTCTCGTTCTACTTTCCAAACAGCCTGTGCATCTGGGAGCTGCCCTATATATTATTATTGGGCTCCATGTTTTATTATTGTGAACCCCCCAGTGAGCCAATGGCAGGCCAACCACCGTCCTCATGTCCGCCACTAACTGCCCACAGTTTATATCTTCTATGTGACCACCGTCATCCTGCTTTATAATGTATATTCTATATGATGCATTTATTTTTCTGTGGTGTGGCTGTCTATATACACGGATCATGGATATGGTGCATGTACTGGACTAGTTTGTCTATATATACACACATTGTATTATATATAAAATAAGCAATACAATAATGATATACGGAAATAGCAGTTTAGCTCAATTATACTGAATTAACAGGCATCTATGGATGACTTATTAGGCATGTAAAAAGCTTTTCACACCAACTACCTATGATGTGTGGCATTTCAGTGGCAGTGAGATTCTGCCCTGTTTAATTACAATTCATCATCTTTGCAAGCCACAGGCAGACCAGCTATCCTCTGGCATTTCACAGCAAGTATTGCATAACAGCCTAAAACATCATAGTCAGTGTCATGTTTCACATAATCTGGCATAAGATTAAAATGTTTGTCACGCTATACACAAATAAGTTATGACAGCACCATTTGTGTCACTTAGATGACTCATAAACTTTGATAGCTCATGCATTCTCAAAATTGGAAGAAACTGGATGAAGGAAATGACTTTGGCTTATTTTCCAGTTGCCATTTACTGTATTCAGATATGTCTGCTCTAATTTATTTATTTATAATTTAATTTGATTGTTGTATAATATAATATAGTAATATTTTTCTATTTGTTTTCTGTGAGTTATGTGTGTACTTTTACATACTTTTATGTGAGTCACTTTTTCCAACCGTTATTGGTGTTTTTACTGTTTTTTATGGAATATTGCAGTATTTTTTTATAAATGATTTAGATGGACAAAATCAAGTCCCTACATTTTTTTCTTATTGTTTCACTTGTTTTACGTCACAATAGGGAAGAAAAGACTATCGCAACTTCCGTTTCATGCCAACTTTAAAGGGGGGGTATATCACACACAGTTTCTGCCAATCTCATGTTAATCTTGAGTACATATAGAGTAACAATGCTTCCCTCATATCTCCAAAAAGTCTTTAGTTTTGTCATATTTATAAAAGATAGATACGCTAAACCGAGTCTTTCCGAAAAAAGCTGAGATCCTGGAGGCGTGTCTGCCGTCAGTGCCGTGGGCGGAGCTAAAGAGTCACAAGCGTGCTGCTTCTGCCTAGAGATCGCATGCTAGCTGCGACATCATTATAAATAAAAAGGGAACAAAAACGTTGTGTTGTTTACATTATATGCTCTTGCGCGCCGACTGCCAACAAAAGGCAGTCGGCTGCATCTACATCTGATGCAGCTTTACTCACTGCCCCCGATCTGCAAATCCAGCGCTGAACTGGGACTTGTTTACAAAGTATTCATCACCTAAATCCCAGGAACAACATACGTGCACAACTCCGTTGCTGCCCCGGAAAAACAAACTTCATCCACTGTTCCCTTAACACTGGGTTCTTTGGGAAGCTGAAAAAGGTCATCTTTCTCTCACAACCAAAAACACACTCCTTTGTTTACAGGAGCTGCGTCTCATTTCGGAGGCTGCGTCCTCCGGAGATTGCATTTGAAGGCTGAATACTTCATCAAGGATGTCATATTTAAGAAAAGTAACTGTGGCGACCAGGGCGGGCGAGAGCCGTGAGAGAATGGCACGAGGCCGGTGGCGCGAGAGTTAATGAGCTACACCTGGGAGGCGCGCCGGCCTCGAGTCTCTCACGGAGGAGCTCCGGGAGCATAAAAGGAGGAGCGAGGACAGTGAAAGACGAGAGAGGACCAGGCCTGGATATTATTTTATGTTTTATTATGTTTGTGTGGCCGGTAGACGTCCGCGAGGGTCTGCCGGCATTACTTTCGTTTTGTTCTTTGTTTATTTTATATTAAAGTTTGTGTTGAACGTTCGCCGGTTCCCGCCTCCTTCTTCCCACATTTACGAACCGTGTTACATTAACCATAATAAAATTGGCTGATATTCATTGTGAGGTGTAAAATACTGTAATTTCTTTCTTACGTTGCAATCTAACAGTTATTTTTCTTAAATGAGGCCAATGATGTACAGTATGCAGCCTTCAATTGGGACACAGCCATTGTTGAAAAATCTCTCGGCTTCCCGAATGAAGCACGTTGATGGGCGTGCTCTTGCTCTTGTTCTATGTGGTGTGTGCACGCTTATCAGGGAGAACTGCCCATACAAGGAATTCCGCTCTCTTTTGAGGTCATACAGGACACACTCGAAAAAACTCTCAGAATCCTGTACCGAATCCGGAAGTGGTGGATTTGGCACAGAAATACTCCATCATACGTCCAACTCGTGTTTTGAAACTTGGCAATGTTTAGCATGAGAATGCAACTCTTTAACAGTGTAAATAAGTCAGAATGCATGTAATAGCATTACACCCCCCCTTTAAAAGTAGTAATGTACTTGTCAAGCAAAGTTCATTTAGTTGGATAATAGCTAATCTAAGGGGGCATTAACACGACACAGTTTTCAACAAAAAATGGCCATTTTGGCCATTAATTTACATGACAACAGCATTTTGGGGGCCTGAAAACGCAAACTTTTGAAAACAGGTCTCTTTGTAAACTACAAAAGCACAAATTTGTGAACACAGTGACCTCAGGCTCATGCGTATAATGTGCTTCAGTCTATATATGTTTTTAGTCGTTTTCGCGGATCAGTGTGAGTGGGGATCGTTTTGACAACATTGTTGTCTCTACACAAAACTTTTCAAAAACACAAAAGGAAAAATTTTCCATATTTAGTACATTGTTTTAATGTAAACATACCCTACATTGTGTAATGGTTCAAACAGCAAAAGATTTGTCCCTCCATTGCTATAAAAAAACACGTAACGGGATACCATAGTGTACCATAGTTGTGGAAAACGCCATACCTCTTCCTTTCTCCTTCACAAAGCCTGAGCTGGGGATGAGAGGTATAGAACACCTGGCATCTCAACAGATGGCACTGCCATGTTAAGAGAAGTGCCCCCAATCCGACTGTGGCTCAGAAAACGAATTATGCTCGTGTCAAAGGAAGCAAAGCAGCAATGCTGTGGCATTTAGACATCACAGCCGCATACAATAGCCCCGTTTATCCTCTCCGCTTGAGCGCAGACATGATTTAGCAATTAAAATGTTACTCATTAAACAGAGAAAAAAATTAAACTGTCGTTAAGTCTTTTCAATTTGCCAAACCTGTTCCTTGTCATTCATGTGATTTCAGTGCTGTTGACAGACCTCCCTGGGGGAGGAGGGGTCAGTAGTGCTAAAAGAAATATTAAATAAAAAGGTAGACAAATAGATAAACAAAAGAGTTTTAATGAATAATTTTAAAAAGCAACAGGGCAAGGTTATGGTGATTACCTGAAATTCATTTCTAATGCATTTATGCTGTGGATTTTAATGTGCAAATGCCAAATTTAGTCTCTTGTATGGTCGTGTGGTGATTACAGAATGCAATTAGAGTGGATAAAGGCAGGTGATGGCAGAGTAATTATCCTCTAACTAAATTAGTGTGGCGGCAGCATGCAGGAAGAAAATAAAAGAGAGTACCTTACATACACATCAGCCACATCATTCTTTACATCCTGTTCCCACACGTATTATTGTATTATCAGACACGTATGTTATCAAAAACTGCATCATTTTATATAAATTGTTTATAGAAAGACAAGGAAAAAATTCCTTTTGTTTGTTTGTTCAGCTGGTTTTATATTATATTATGTAATTGTATTGGTTTATTACATGAATTTCAAACAATATAATATTTATTTTATACATATTTATGTTTAAATGTAATCTTATTATTTCTTATATATATATACAGTGGGTACGGAAAGTATTCAGACCCCCTTAAATTTTTCACTCTTTGTTATATTGCAGCCATTTGCTAAAATCTTTTATGTTCATTTTTTTCCCTCATTAATGTACACACAGCACCCCATATTGACAGAAAAACACAGAATTGTTGACATTTTTGCAGATTTATTAAAAAAGAAAAACTGAAATATCACATGGTATTAAGTATTCAGACCCTTTGCTGTGACACTCATATATTTAACTCAGGTGCTGTCCATTTCTTCTGATCATCCTTGAGATGGTTCTACACCCTCATTTGAGTCCAGCTTTGTTTGATTATACTGATTGGACTTGATTAGGAAAGCCACACACCTGTCTATATAAGACCTTACAGCTCACAGTGCATGTCAGAGCAAATGAGAATCATGAGTTCAAAGGAACTGCCTGAAGAGATCAGAGACAGAATTGTGGCAAGGCACAGATCTGGCCAAGGTTACAAAAAAAAATTCTGCTGCACTTAAGGTTCCAAAGAGCACAGTGGCCTCCATAATCCTTAAATGGAAGACGTTTGGGATGACCAGAACCCTTCCTAGAGCTGGCCGTATGGCCAAACTGAGTTATCGGGGGAGAAGAGCCTTGGTGAGAGAGGTAAAGAAGAACCCAAAGATCACTGTGGCTGAGCTCCAGAGATGCAGTCGGGAGATGGGAGAAAGTTGTAGAAAGTCAACCATCACTGCAGCCCTCCACCAGTCGGGGCTTTATGGCAGAGTGGCCCGACGGAAGCCTCTCCTCAGTGCAAGACACATGAAAGCCCGCATGGAGTTTGCTAAAAAACACCTGAAGGACTCCAAGATGGTGAGAAATAAGATTCTCTGGTCTGATGAGACCAAGATAGAACTTTTTGGCCTTAATTCTAAGCGGTATGTGTGGAGAAAACCAGGCACTGCTCATCACCTGTCCAATACAGTCCCAACAGTGAAGCATGGTGGTGGCAGCATCATGCTGTGGGGGTGTTTTTCAGCTGCAGGGACAGGACGACTGGTTGCAATCGAGGGAAAGATGAATGCGGCCAAGTACAGGGATATCCTGGACGAAAACCTTCTCCAGAGTGCTCAGGACCTCAGACTGGGCCGAAGGTTTACCTTCCAACAAGACAATGACCCTAAGCACACAGCTAAAATAACGAAGGAGTGGCTTCACAACAACTCCGTGACTGTTCTTGAATGGCCCAGCCAGAGCCCTGACTTAAACCCAATTGAGCATCTCTGGAGAGACCTAAAAATGGCTGTCCACCAACGTTTACCATCCAACCTGACAGAACTGGAGAGGATCTGCAAGGAGGAATGGCAGAGGATCCCCAAATCCAGGTGTGAAAAACTTGTTGCATCTTTCCCAAAAAGACTCATGGCTGTATTAGATCAAAAGGGTGCTTCTACTAAATACTGAGCAAAGGGTCTGAATACTTAGGACCATGTGATATTTCAGTTTTTCTTTTTTAATAAATCTGCAAAAATGTCAACAATTCTGTGTTTTTCTGTCAATATGGGGTGCTGTGTGTACATTAATGAGGAAAAAAAATGAACTTAAATGATTTTAGCAAATGGCTGCAATATAACAAAGAGTGAAAAATTTAAGGGGGTCTGAATCAGTGGCGGCTACTGGTCTGTCAGAGAGGGGAAGCTCATTTTCGGCCTACATAATAAAATTGTCTATTTATTTAAAAGTTAATTCTGCCCTACGTTCCTTTTCAAGAAAATGGTCTGTGACCCTGTCGTACCAACTAGGAGTCTTTTCAAGTAAAAAAATATTAAACTCTGTAAAACTGAAACAAGGAATGTGGTGTATAATTGTGTGAAATGTATGATGAAAATCAAGCAATTTCGCCAAGCAAATATCAAAGAAATAGGTTGCAGCAGTTTTTATTTCGACTGAACTTGAGAAATCCGCGATGGGACTGAGCGCGAATAGCTTCAGTGATTCCTTATAGTACAGAATCGCTGTCAGTCAAAAGGAGATGCAGTCTTTCGACAGACCCTCCAATCATCACGCAGAAGCTCGGAGTCCGGGCCAGCCCACTCCCCATTCACCCCCAGAGACGCTGCGGGAATGTATGAGAAGGAAATCGAGTCAGCCGACCTGCTACGAACTCGTCTTTGAGATGAACGTTTTCTAACGCATTTTTAGTCAATAAAATGTTAATACAATAGTACATATTTGACCATTAATTTTGTGACATTATAAGGGAAGCCGAGCTTCCCTTGCAGTCTTAAAGAAATCGTCCCTGGTCTGAATACTTTCCGTACCCACTGTATATATATGTAGACACTTGATCAGATTGAAAACCGAATCCAGAGAGTACTGCACATGTGCAATGATGTAGAAAGCGCGTAATGACTTATGACACACGGAACAGCCTTTTCTTCCTTGAATAAAGTGTCATAAATGAGTGTCTTGTCATTCTGAAATTCTCTTTCCACTCGTCTGTGAAGTGGAGCAGGACAAGTCCTTGTTTCCTTGTTTCTTGTGACACATAAACGCACACATCAACCCAATGACTTTATTTAGTGTTCATGTAAACACTACATTCAGGATTCAACTATCGGGATGAATTAATTCAGATTGAAGCAAAAAGTGTCCATGTAAACAGACGATTTATGCATAGATGTGTTTACATGTAATCTCTCAACCAGTATTTCACCCACTGAAGGACGTTAATAAAACAGCTTGAGAATAATATCTCACATAGCATTACATTTACCTCAGGCAAGTCATTTAGTGTCCACAGCATGTTAGTTCACTAGAGAAATGAACTCTAGAGAGGAGCATTTCACTAAATATATGCACTATATTAGCTTATATATTCATTATTTACTTTACCTGTTAGTAATGTCTTAAAGATGCAATGTGTACATTTTAGGAGGATCTATTGTCAGAAATGCGATATAATATACATAACTATGTTTTCAGTGGTGTATAAAGACCTTACATAATGAATCGTTATGTTTTATTACCTTAGAATGAGCCATTTCTATCTACATTGACCACGGGTCCCCTTACATGTTAAGTCACCATTTTGTTTCTACAGTAGCACTAAACGGACAAACTGCTCAGAGCGCATTTGCTTGACTGGCTACTCTGCTGTCTCAGATGACGACATCTTTGTCCTGTGTTGTCCACCATAGCTTCTATATATATCGAATTCACACTGCTAGATGCCGCTAAAATGTACACACTGCAACTTACATTTTTTAATATATGTTTAAATGAATTTGTCATGACAAAAGTTATGACAGTAACTGTGTAAATGATTATATTTCAAAAATGATTAGTTAATTAACCTGATGATTAACGATTAACAATTTTTTAATGTGAGTGTTGATTATTATATCTAAAAAAACTAACAAATAGCAGCTAGCAACTACCTTTAATATAGTAATGTGCAAGAAAGGACTCCCTGTATATAGTTTACGGCATTAGCTGAGATAGATTTTTTTTATCCTTAAGAAAATTTGAATGATAATTGAATTTATTTAAAGAAAGAGACAATTTGTTCAATAAACCACTGTTTAATAAAAAAGGTGATAGATAGTGTTTTTTGAAAATCTAAAAATGCAGAAAGTTTTCTGTTATATAGGGTTAGGGGATAGAATATACAGTTTGTACAGAATAAAAATGATATCTTTGGAATGTCCCCATAAAACAAGAAATACCAATGTGTGAGTGTGTATGTGTGTGTTTATATATGTATATGAGAAATAAATACATTCGTCCCAAAGTCAAACTGACTTTAGTTTCCTATTCATGTGTGTGAGTACTGTTCTGTTGGCTTTATGGTAAACACGCTGTGGCTTTTGTTCAGTGCTCTGTCATCAGGAGCTGGTATGAAGCTTTCACATGAACCGTCTGTGTGATAAACTGGACAAATTTGTGTCTGGTTTTGTTCCATAGTCTGTGTGTGCACAGTGCAAGGCCCAAGGCCAGAGGAAACAACAAACACGTCTGTTTTCTACCCTCTCCCTCTCTCCTGCTCTCTCTCATCAGCCCATCTGTCTACTTTTGTCAGTGTGTGTGAGAGTGTGTGTGTGTGTGTGTGCCGTGTGGGTGGAGGTGACTGCCAGACAGTGGGGCGGCAGGTGTGCAAGCAAAGCTCTAACACACACACACATACACACACACACACACACACTTGTTTTTGTGAAATGTGGGGACATTCCATAGGCGTAATGGTTTTTATACTGTACAAACCGTATTTTTTTATCCCCCTACACTACCCCTACCCCTAAACCTAACCATCACAGGAAACTGTGCACACTTTTACTTTCTCACAAAAACTCATTCTGTGTGATTTATAAGCCTTTTGAAAAGTGGGGACATGGGTAATGTCCTCATAAATCACCCTCTCCTTGTAATACCTATGTCATACCCATGTCATTATACACATTTGTGTC
>RJVU01079805.1:8402846-8433554 GCA_003731715.1 Anabarilius grahami | reverse complement strand
CACACACACACACACACACACACACACACACACACACACACACACCAGACAGAAACACCTCATTGTCTAGAAGTGTTCTGTTTCCTCTACCCCTCACATATGTCAGTGTTCCTGGCTTAAGCCACCCTAAAAAAAAAAAAAAAAAAAAAAAAAGGAAAAAACCCTCCCTATTTAAGATCAGACCATTCTTTAAAAGTTTCCAATGCATCCTTTGAAAATGTTCCATGGTGGGAAAAAATGAAAAGATTATGGGTGCTTATTCAATATGGATAATTTAGGCTGTGTAGAGTTTTCGAAGATTTTTTTTTTTCTGATTTGTCATGATAAATGAAAAAAACAAAAATAAAAAAAATAAAAAATGTGTTTAAAATGTCATTTCCAACAGAACTTTATGTATTGTGTTTAATATTATGTCGTAGAAGTGACATTGTAAACATGTTTTTTCATAGCATTTTATGTATCCAGACAGTTGGTTTTTATTTTAATACTTTTTGCAAGTTTTCACAATTGATTTTAACTTTTTTTTTTTTTGCTTTTTTTCCCATGCGTCATCTCAAACATGCTCTTCACTGACACTGTTGTCTGCTTTGTAAGCAGGATCACTAAATTGATAAAGCTATTAGGGACAAAAATGTTTTTTGCAGAAGCTGTAAAAAACTAATATTTTCACGCATTAAATATTGAAATGAAATCTATTTATTTGGTTTCATTATTATTATTATTATTATTTATTTCCTCTATATTTTTAATAAGGAGCATGCCTTTGGTTTTCTCATTTCCGAGGCGTTCGTGACCACAGCTTTCAAAACTCCTTCCAAAAACAGCGAACTGAACCCAAAGACTTTTTTGTCTTCAGGCAGTCTTAGCTGAAAACCTCTGTCAAAATGGAAAATGGACTTAAATTCTTTCAGCTCAAAATTGGGTTTAACATGGCTCTGAACTTGGCCTGAGGTGTCTTGGGGCATGGCAGAAAACCTTGTGACTCATCCTAGCATAAGCCTCCATTTTGCTTTCAGCATTGTAGCATTTCTGAAATTGCTGTGTTTTTTCTTTCCATCAATCTATTTTGAGTTTCAGAAGCAGGTGCTGCAGAGGTTGAAAATGTTTTGGTGCTCTTAATTGGCCTATACAGAAGGAAGTGAAAAATAAGGACACAGAAACTACAACTGATGTAACATTGGCAAGACATGGCAACCCAAGATGTCCAAGACTCCAGGCTGCTTGCTCTGCCTGTCCCAGCCTAGCTATGAAGTAAAAAGAAGGGCAGAGGAAGCTAATGAGGTGTGCTACATAGCAAACATCTGCTCGCCCAATACATCACAGTAATTTAATGCCAGAGCCATTCATTCAAACAACATTTGCTTGGCAGGCTGGATCTGATCATATGGAAGATGTATGATTCCATAATGAAGATGTGTCTTTAAAGGTGAAGTGCGTTATTTTTTTTTCAGTGCTAAAATAATTTTTATCACAGCTTGACTGACTCAACCAATGGTGTGGAGCAGTCAGGTTCCGGATATGAAAATCAATTTTCTCTGTATAGTTGAATTTACTTTTCAACTTAAAAAAATAAATAAATCATATTTAACAGTAGAATTCCTTGTGAAAAACTACATTACCTATGATTCGGCAAAGAAATCCCCATCAGTCAGAGAGTCACAACAAGCAAATACAGTGTAACAGTCAGGTTCTGGTAGTAAAAACTCATTTTCTCTGTAGGAAAATTTATTTTTGACTATAACTTATAAACCCTGAAAGACAGACCTCTTGTGAGCTCTGAGGTTGTTAATCGATGATATATAAGCTTATGTTGAAGCCATCTGTTTGCATTAATTCATTGTATTATTAAAATATCCTTATTCAACAGCAGAATTCATGGTGAAAAACTAAATTACCCTTGATGCTGTACAGAAAATTCCACCAATCGGAGAGTCACGGTGAGCAAATCATGCCAGAAGAGCTCTTGCTTTAACGAAGACTTTTTAAAAATCCCTATGGGAAAAATGAATGGAAAAAATACTTCCAGAACCAATGCTGCTGTAAAAGTGGGTGGGCACTAATGCACTCTATTGTGCACAAAAACACTTAAGCACCCGCCCACTCCTGTGAAGCACTGTGAATGACATAGAGTCAGTCTTTTTTTCAAATACTATGTTTGGTTTTTGGTTTTTTAAACCCTATAGGAAAAATACTACCTAGACTACTGAAAAAGTGGGCAGGGTGAGGTTTTTTTTAATTTATTTTTTATCTGCATTCAATTTTGTCCCATATAATGTCTTATCAAAGATTAGTACTTGGTTACCAAGGAGACAACAGTGTCTGTGAAGAGCTTGAGATGAAATCTGAAGCATTTGATGTTTGAAGAAAACAAAGAAAAAGTGCTCACTGCATTAGACACACACTCATAGTGTTAGTAGTGACTCATAGTGAAGTATCTGGAAGAAGCTGAATTTTCCATAGAGCCATAAACTACAGATAAAGCCCTAGTGCACCAGAATGATGAAAAGGGAATGAATACAACAGCTTATTTGGAGTGAGAGATGGAGAAGAAGAGATATAAAATGATTGGGCGACAGAAACAGGAAGAGAAGTAGAGAATGAAAGAGAGGCAGGCGAGTAAATTGCTGTTCGACTCGGGGAGAGAGGCCCACTCCCCTGACTCCTGCCGAAGGTGAATTGTGTATAGACTCTGTCTGCAGGAGGTAATTAATGTATCACAGGAGAGCGATAGCCTCTCTCTAACTCGCAGACTGAGGGGGTCTGGTGAGGCCTGGAGAACTGAGGCAGGCATCCCCAATATGTCATGTGCTTAATGAAGACATCCCTGAGGCCTCGTACCCTAGACACTCACCAATACTCACTTGCCAAGACGCCTCCATATTTATCACCTCACACTGCTAGGCATGTACAGTAGCACTTATTGATTCAATCTATAGAATGTGCTATTGAAAAGTTTGGGCGGGACATTTAGATGGGACATCCATATATATGGATGTTTAATAAGCAGCATTTTACCAGAAAATAGATATAGTTTTTTATAAAATTTATGAATTATTATTATTATTATATAAATGTTTTGATTGAATCAAAATATTTAATTGCTAGTAGGTTATGGTTTTCTTAACAGTAATGAACATGATTTTCCACTTGGTATTCAGAAGTAGGTGGAATCTGGGAGAGGCACATTCTCATTCTAGACATAATTGGAAAAAAATGAATATGCCCCGGAGTTCATGTTGCCATTAATATTTTTGTTCAGTTTGAGCATTCAGTGTACATTTATATATAAATAGGGGCAGTCGTGGCCTAATGGATAGAGAGTCGGACTTGTAACCCAAAGGTCATGGGTTCGAGTCTCAGGTCCGGCAGGGATTGTCGGTGAGGGGAGTGAATGTCCAGCGCTCTCCCCACCCTCAATACCACGACTGAAGTGAGACCCTTGAGCAAGGCACCGTACCCCCAACTGCTCCCCGGGCGCCGCAGCAATGGCTGCCCACTGCTCCGGGTTTGTGTTCACGGTGTGTGTGTTCACTGCTGTGTGTGTGCACTTGGATGGGTTAAATGCAGAGCACAAATTCCGAGTATGGGTCACCATACTTGGCCACATGTCACTTCACTTCACTTCACTAAATGTGTATATCTGCTAAACTAAGTTGGAGAACCTAGCAAAGGTGGACGGTGAGGACTAACCTGCCCCTGCACAAATGTAGGCAATGGACACTCCGCTAGACCAAACCCATGAGGAGGCCATTCTCCTGGTGGAGTGGGCCCTTGCCCCAATAGGGCACTGCAAGTCCGAGGACTTCTAAGCCAGCGCTATTGCATCCATTATTCAATGGGATAGCCTCTGCTTCGTGACTGGCAGCCCCTTCAAGCGGCCTCCGAAGCACACAAATAGCTGCTCTGACTGTCAGAAGGGTGGTCTTTAGGGAGAGGGGCCAAAGGTCAGCCGTTGTGAGCGCTCAAACAGAGGGACTGTGGACAGGTTCCAGGATGGAACCGTACAGGGGTGAGGCACGTTCAGCCTCCTGGCCCCTCTGAGAAATTTGACCACCAGGTCGTGTTTCCTACACTGCAATAGCTGCCATGTATACCTTGAGCATGGATGGGGTACATTATGCCATCCAGCAGCTCCAGTAGAAATTACAGTATTGAAGCAATCTCAAAAGATAGAGGGTCTATATCTCGGGCTGAACACCAGCCAGAAAAAAATTGAAAATTTTTGAGCAGATAGGCACCTGGTAGAAGGTTCCCTAGCTTCAGAGAATCGTGTTCATGCCAAATTTGCCCTCCCACCTGGGAAAGGAGGTCCCTTCTTAACTGAATTGGCCATGGGGCTGCACACAGCAGCTGAACCATTCGAGCATCCAGGCATCTAAAACCGAGCATCTCTCTGATTCGGTTGATGACCTGAGGGAGCAGAGCTACAGGAGGAAAGGCGTAAAGGCACAGAGAAGGCCACTTGTGGGCTAATGGTTCTTTTAAGAAGAAAATAAGGCATTGGTAGTTCTCTCTCGATGCAAAAAGGTCCACCTCTGCTTGCCCGAAATTGCTCCAGATCATGCGGACCGCCTGGGGGTGGAGTCTCCACTCCCCCGTAGAAGTTCTGTTCCGAGACGGAATATCTGTTCCTATGTTCATGGAGCCTGCACATGAACCTCTCTCACTGAGTAGAGATTGTACTGCGCCCATAGAAGGAGGTGAAGGAGGTGCCAGCGTGATTAGCGCACAAGATTTATGTAGGCTACCACTGTCATGTTGTCCAATCGGACCAGGGCATGATGCCCACTGAGCTCTGACTGGAACTCTCTGAAGGTCAGAAGCATCAGCATCATCTCTAGGCAGTTGACGTGCCAGTTCATCGGGTTGGGGTGCCCTATGCGATGGCAGGCGCCCCAACCTGATGAACTGGCACATCAACTGCCTAGACATGATGGCGGTCTTGGAGGCCTCCGTCACAACTACTTTCCTTCTATAAACCAAGCCCAGTTCTACCCCCAACTGATACAGCTGTGGGTCACCCTGTAAATGAGGCATCCCTCGAGGTGGAACGCAGGCCTTTAACCAGTGTTGAAGTGGCCACATATTTAACATGCCCAAGGGGACTACTGAGAAGGCTTCTGTCATGAGGCCCAGTACCTTTTGAAACATTTTTAGGAGGAGGCTGTCCCCGAATCTGAAAGACGCTGCTGGCCTCTGAATTCTTTGAGAGCGCTCCGGCGAAATCCAGAACCGCATTTGGGCACATTTGGGCTATGTGAATCACACCCTTGAAGAATGGGGGCCTGCGAGTGACCTGGAGTGAGTAAACTGGAGCGAGTAGCCCTGTTTGATGCAACGGGAATGGCTTCTCAAGCGATGTGTTGAAGAGCCGCAGGTAGTAGCTCGCCACTCTGTGGTGGGAGGCTGACACTTGTGAATGGATAATGAAGAGGAGGAATGTTCTTTTTGTGAAGGTGTATGTTTTTTATTTAGTTCGCTGTAACAGCAGAAGAAGGTCTGGGCGCACATACCACTGGTGTAGACCCAGTACTGACGACAAACACAGTGCCTCCAATGCCCGGAACTGAACAGGGGGTTAGGTGGTGAATACATGGCCACTTTGGGTGTGGTTCGGCCTCAGCATGACTCAGCCTCCTCCTTTACGTGCCCAAAACATCCACACTCGTGGCACGATATTTTGGACCAAATGCCACTTGAATTTGCTGTAGGTCTGCAGGGGAGAAACGCTGAATCAGCTGCAGCCGTCGAAGCATGGTTAATCCACTGCTTGAGGCTTGTTCTACGGCAAGCAGAAGGCTTCTTTCTTCTCTTTGGAGTCAGCAAGTTGATCTTCGTGCTTGAAGGAGAAAAATTCTGATGAAAATGGCTTTCAGCGCGACTTAAATAGGAAGTCAGCCCCGCCCGTTTCGGTGGGCTGAAAAGCCTTTAGTCTGTGCAGGTGCACAGACGTGAACCAATCAGGCTTCAGTATTGTGAGAAAAACTGAGTTTTCCCCATAAGAGTCAGTAACTGACGTAATGCAAGTGAACTGTATCGAAAGGGAACTACAGTTTTATTACATAGGGTCTTTAACTGAAATAAAAGGTTCATATCTGCAGATTTTCAATTACACAATGCAGCATGGCCTCTGTTTAAATGTTCTGACAATCAAATCAGATCATCATTATTTTGGGTACAGTTTCCCGAAGACACCACATCTCTGATTTAAGAGACAAAGCTTGCCGGGTCTTTGTGTGTTGATTATAGTGTCATGTAGAGAGGAGATGAACTCTGCTTTGTTGCTAAGGAGTTACAGAGTTATGGAGCTGCTGATTTGAAACAAAAAGTAGATCTACAATGAAATTTTATTTGTTGTAATTGTAACTTTATCTCATAATTGTGACACAATTTCTCATAATTGCAACTTTATATCTCAGTGTGACTTTTTCATTTGAAATTTACCTCACAATCTTTTTTATTTCCATATGTAAAGTTTACACAACCCATTTGAAGGGAACATCAGTGTGTGTGATCGCTCTGTCTACAGCACAAAGGTGATTTAATTACTACCCAAAAGTGTATGTGTGTTCTCTGTAACAGCTCACGCAGAGGTAAAAGATTCACATTCACACACTTGACAGAGCATCCAGTGCTTCAGTCATGCCATGGAGCTTTGTCTGTGTGTGTGTGTGTGTGTGTGTGTGTGTGTGTGTGTGTGTTTTTTTGAAGTGTTGTGAAGCTTTCATGAGTTTCTTCTGCTTATAGGCCCAAACATCTGATTCACACAATCGCAAATATACTAAGCTGCTAATGAGCTCAGATACACACTGTGTGTTTGTGTACACTGTGATTACCTTGATATGTGTGTGGGAAGATGTGAGATTACTCCTTCCTCTCTGTCTTAAGCTAAATTTGCCCTTTTTCATCCCCTCCAGTAATAACACTGCCTTCATTATGTAATTAACACTGTTGACACTCTCACCAGCTCACCAGCTCACCAGACACCAAACCCATATCAACTACACTGTCCAATGTGAGTCATATGTACATTGTCCTAGATGTGTAAGAAAGATCAGGTCATGTCTTTTGCCCAAGTCCATCGGAAAGTTAGTCTGGTGTTATGTGTCTGGTGTTAATCTGTGTTTATCTCCTTCCCCTTCTAGGTAACTGAGCACTCATCATTTATTTCATGTATGAGTGTGTGTTTGCGAAATGCAGGTCTGTTTTCCAGGTATCCAAGTGCTTGGCAGTGGGGTCAAACAGTTCAGGGTTAGTGGGGAATGATGGGATGTGGAGAGCAGTCACAGATATCTGACTCTGCATTTTCAGTGGCTGCTGATAGCAGATTAAAGGCTTATACTGTAATAAGGAGCCCTTGAGGTTGGTTAATCATGCTTTGATTTGGACTTTGACTTTTTTACTTGAACAAGAGTGTGTGTAGGTATGTATATATATATATATATATTTGTATTTGTGTGTTTTTGATTTAGTAATTTCAGTAAATTTTAATAATATTTTGATTCAAAAGTGTTTTTTGAAAGATATTTTTTTTAAGAAGTCTCTTATGCACTTTTGTATACATAAAGAACAATACATAAAGTTTTTGTCTTTATATAGACAAATCATAAATACAAAGTTCTGTCATGAAACTCTAGATGCCGCAGGCTGAAAGGTCTTTAACTCAATCTGCTCGAAATCACATCATTATCTATAGGGCACAGCTGATTGGTTCTTGCTGTATCAGTAGCCAATGAGCTCCCTGCTCAACCTTCAAATACTTCACCAGCATTTGCTGTAAAATTTTGCAGCATGCTTTCAGAAACATTCCACCTTCGCCAGCCCCACCTGTATAGATCTGCTACAAGTAATTCATGTATTCTATTTTGTAGAGCAGCATGTCTTACTTGCTCACAGCAGCTTGTCCCATACTTGCTCTGCAGCAGCAGCAATAACCAGCATCAGCAGCAGCAGTGTAGCAGATCTATTCCGCCAAGACCAAACATATCAACATTGTCATATCCATTAACATGGCCAAACACTCTACGAGTTATGTTAGAATTACTTCCTTTCTTCATCCTCATTTTGCTTTTTTCACTAATGTAATGAAAACAAAGGCAATATCTAATAAAGAGTACTAGAATAGAATACTACACTCCATTGTACCTCAAGATGCCATTTTTATACTATTGTCAACTCTACATCATTGCAGTTCATCTGTAGGGATTCATTTTATGTAGGTGTGTGTGTGTGTGTGTGTGTGTGTATGACATTTGAGGCCCCACTGATTAACATATCAGAGTCCCATAGGCTCGATTGCTGCTTTATTTTTGCACTGTGCTGCATAGTGAAGTGACATGCTTCAGTAGAGTGTGTAAAATGCCCCTGATTTGCAGTGCTTTATTTCATAGAGAATTCTGTACATGCATGCATAATGGAAGATTATTCTCCGATCTGATTCCCTACATATTTCAGACGCACTGCTTAAAAATAGCACCAATGTCTTTCTGTGTGTATTCAGCTCAGCATGGTTAATGTAATCGCTCCTCTCTTTTCTCTCTCTCTCTTTTGAATCCTCTGCTGCACCTCCCACTTTCTCGTAACACTTCTGAGTTGACAATGATTGAATAGCTTGAAAAAAAAAATAGGTGGGTCAATTTATGAAATTATGTCGTTTTAATTTTGTAATTTTAGGTAAATTTCTGTAAAATTTTAAATATCTTATCGGACAAAGACCAGAATTAAGTGAGCTGATATTTCACTAGGCTTGTGCTCAAAGTTATGATGCTACAATATGATTATATATTATATATATATATATATATATATACAGTGGTGGTCAGAATTATTGGCACCCTTGGTTAATATGATCAAATAAGACTGTAAAAATAAATCTGTATTGTTTATCCTTGTGATCTTTAATTCATAAAATTTGCAAAAATATAACCTTTCATTGAAGGAAATGAATTGAAAGTGGGGGGGAAATCACATTATGAAATAAATGTTTTTCTCAACAACACGTTGGCCACAATTATTGGCACCCTTTTATTCAATACTTTTTGCAACCTCCTTTTGCCAAGATAACAGCTCTGAGTCTTCACCTATAATGCCTGATGAGTTTGGAGACCAGAGACCATTCCTCCATACAGAATCTCTCCTGATCCTTCAGATTCCCAGCTCCAGCTGGTGGTGCTTCTCTTCAGTTTACTCCGCTCATTTTCTTTAGGTTTCAGGTTGGGGGACTGGGATGACCATGGCAGAAGCTTCATTTTGTGCTCAATGACACATTTTTGTGTTGGATCACTGTCCTGATGGAAGATCCAACCACGGCCCATTGTAGGATTTCTAGCAAAAGCGTTCAGGTTTTGATTTTTTTTTAACTTTGGGTATTTGACAGAATCCATGATGCCATGTATCTGAACAAGGCATGGGGTACTTTTTATCCATGTGTGCACCAAACCCATCTGGTGGGTTTGCTGCCAAAAAGCTCTTTTTTTTTTGTTTCATCTGGGCATAGAAGCCGGTCCCGTTTGAAGTTCCAGTCTTGTCTGACAACTGAATATGCTGGAGATTGTTTCTGGATGAGAGCAGAGGAATTTTCTTGAAACCCTCCCGAACAACTTGTGGGGATGTTTGATTTTTTTTTTTTTTAGGCTTTCTGAGACTCAAGACTCAACTAATCTCTACAATTCTCCAGCTGTGATCCTTGGAAAGTCTTTGGCTACTCAAACTTTCCTCCTCACTGTGCATTAGGACGATTTAGACACACGTCCTCTTCCAGGCAGATTTGTAACAAATTTTGTTGATTGGAACTTCTTAATTATTGCCCTGATAGTGGAAATGGGGATTTTCAATGCTTTAGCTATTTTCTTACAGCCATTTTCTATTTTGTGAAGCTCAACAATCTTTTGCTGCACATCAGAACAATATTCTTTGGTTTTACTCACTGTGATGAACGATTACGGGAATTTTGCCTTTGTGTTTCCTCATGTTTATACTCCTGTGGAACAGGAAATCATGGCTGGACAATTTCATGTTCATGATCACCCTGGTGTCCTAAAAAATTTTTTAAAAATATGAATGGGAATATACTTCAGAGATATTTTACTCATAAATAATTCTAGGGGTGCCAATAATTGTGGCCAATGTGTTTTGGAGAAAAACATTTCTTTCACAATGTGATTTTTTCCCCCCACTTTCAATTCTTTTCCTTCAATGAAAGGTTAGATTTTTGCTATTATGAGTTAAAGATCAAAAGGATAAACAATGCAGATTTATTTTTACAGTCATCTTTCATCATATTTACCAAGGGTGCCAATAATTCTGACCACCACTGTATATATATATTATATATATATACAGTAGGTACGGAAAGTATTCAGACCCCCTTAAATTTTTCACTCTTTGTTATATTGCAGCCATTTGCTAAAATCATTTAAGTTCATTTTTTTTCCTCATTAATGTACACACAGCACCCCATATTGACAGAAAAACACAGAATTGTTGACATTTTTGCAGATTTATTAAAAAAGAAAAACTGAAATATCACATGGTCCTAAGTATTCAGACCCTTTGCTCAGTATTTAGTAGAAGCACCCTTTTGATCTAATACAGCCATGAGTCTTTTTGGGAAAGATGCAACAAGTTTTTCACACCTGGATTTGGGGATCCTCTGCCATTCCTCCTTGCAGATCCTCTCCAGTTCTGTCAGGTTGGATGGTAAACGTTGGTGGACAGCCATTTTTAGGTCTCTCCAGAGATGCTCAATTGGGTTTAAGTCAGGGCTCTGGCTGGGCCATTCAAGAACAGTCACGGAGTTGTTGTGAAGCCACTCCTTCGTTATTTTAGCTGTGTGCTTAGGGTCATTGTCTTGTTGGAAGGTAAACCTTCGGCCCAGTCTGAGGTCCTGAGCACTCTGGAGAAGGTTTTCGTCCAGGATATCCCTGTACTTGGCCGCATTCATCTTTCCCTCGATTGCAACCAGTCGTCCTGTCCCTGCAGCTGAAAAACACCCCCACAGCATGATGCTGCCACCACCATGCTTCACTGTTGGGACTGTATTGGACAGGTGATGAGCAGTGCCTGGTTTTCTCCACACATACCGCTTAGAATTAAGGCCAAAAAGTTCTATCTTGGTCTCATCAGACCAGAGAATCTTATTTCTCACCATCTTGGAGTCCTTCAGGTGTTTTTTAGCAAACTCCATGCGGGCTTTCATGTGTCTTGCACTGAGGAGAGGCTTCCGTCGGGCCACTCTGCCATAAAGCCCCGACTGGTGGAGGGCTGCAGTGATGGTTGACTTTCTACAACTTTCTCCCATCTCCCGACTGCATCTCTGGAGCTCAGCCACAGTGATCTTTGGGTTCTTCTTTACCTCTCTCACCAAGGCTCTTCTCCCCCGATAGCTCAGTTTGGCCGGACGGCCAGCTCTAGGAAGGGTTCTGGTCGTCCCAAACGTCTTCCATTTAAGGATTATGGAGGCCACTGTGCTCTTAGGAACCTTAAGTGCAGCAGAAATTTTTTTGTAACCTTGGCCAGATCTGTGCCTTGCCACAATTCTGTCTCTGAGCTCTTCAGGCAGTTCCTTTGACCTCATGATTCTCATTTGCTCTGACATGCACTGTGAGCTGTAAGGTCTTATATAGACAGGTGTGTGGCTTTCCTAATCAAGTCCAATCAGTATAATCAAACACAGCTGGACTCAAATGAAGGTGTAGAACCATCTCAAGGATGATCAGAAGAAATGGACAGCACCTGAGTTAAATATATGAGTGTCACAGCAAAGGGTCTGAATACTTAGGACCATGTGATATTTCAGTTTTTCTTTTTTAATAAATCTGCAAAAATGTCAACAATTCTGTGTTTTTCTGTCAATATGGGGTGCTGTGTGTACATTAATGAGGAAAAAAATGAACTTAAATGATTTTAGCAAATGGCTGCAATATAACAAAGAGTGCAAAAATTTAAGGGGGTCTGAATACTTTCCGTACCCACTGTATGTATATATATATATATATATATTTAGTCACAGTTCTGGTCCATGAAGAGTTTAGGGATAAAAGTAAAGTAGCTTTATTAAACCAAACACAAGAGTATAATCCAACACGATGCAAGTAACCAAGAACTAAGGAAACCTAAGGACTGAAAATCCAACAGGTGGGATCTAATTACTAACACAATGAATCACCATAGCAACAAATGATGAGTGGGAACACAGGACAAAAGGAAGCTGAAAAACAAAGAGAAGCAAACTAAGAGTCCTTGAAACGAAACCAAGACACAGTAGTAAAAAAAAAAATAAAAAAAAAAAGTGACATATATATAACAGAGTGGAGAGTTAAAGACCGTTCCTTAATTAAAAAAAGAAAAAGAAAAATGTTTTAAAAGAAAAAGGAGACGCCAGCTTGTCTTTGAAAAGATATTATTCTGGAAATATCATATTTATTTGACACATAAGAAATATTTTAATATATACAAACATTTTCCACTTCTCACAGCTTGAACTCTTAAAGAAATCCACAGCATCTTTCACTTTGAAGTGTTTCAGGATTACTGGAGTGTCTCTCTCTTCTTCTCAGCTCTACAGCCCTTTTAGTCTTCCAGACAACTAACATGCATTAGGACTTCTTTACTACAAGCTCTGTGAGAGCTATTAAGGCTACTTAATTCACAGTATTGTACTCAACAGCCATGGATGTGACTCACTAAACAGTTTAATACTTCAATATTCACTTGATTTTCAGTGGGAACTTGCGTCATGTCATGTGACGTATCCCGACTTTTTTTCAGCTTGAGGTGATGTAATACCCTATTTTTGTGAAATAGAGCTTCTTTGTTTTTGAAAGGCAGGAGAATAAAAGAGAAAGAGGAATGAGAAAAACACGTCTGTAAAAAGAGGAATGAAATATTGTTGACAGCAGAAGACCATGTGAAAGCAGGAAGAAAACTGTGATATAACAAACAGGCAATGCTAAGGCATATATTGTTTATGGATCATTATGTCTATCTATCTATCGATCTATCGATCTATCGATCGTGTGTGTGTATATATATTTATATATATGTGTCATTGTCATCAATTTGTCATTGTAGTATTTTGGGGAGGGGTATTTGTGTTTATTACAGTCTTTGCATTATGAGCATTTGTTTCCATTTCAAAAACATTTTAAGCACTATCAATTTGCATTGTGACATCACTATTTTCATGAAATTTAGGCTTTAAAAGAAAAGAAAAAAGACATTTTAAAAGAAATAATTATAATTGACTAATTTTATAAATTAATTAAAAAACATACTATGCTGATAAATTAATCAGTTCTCAGAACAGTTCTAAGACTTTTACAGCATGGCTCTATTTGGTGTTCTGTTTGTAAGTTAAGGTAGTGAAATAAGCCGCACACATCAGCCTCCTGAGAACAGCAGTCGAGCTAATAGCTCAGTGTGGGTTCACCACTTCCCTCGTCAACAGCATACAAACCTGTAATTAAATAAAAATAGTTTTCCAGGCATTTAGAACAATATTTATTCGCTCTGTGATTTTTACCAGGTCCTCTGCAAAAATGCATCGCCCTCACCAGATCATCGTTATGGCTTTTTCAATATGATCTAATGTTGCTTGCCATGTCTCTTGTCAATTGTGTGTATGTGTGTATGTGTGTATGTGTGTGTGAGAGAGAGCCCATCACTGTGCCTCAACATCTGTCCCTGTATATTGCTGATAAGAAGCGCCCTCCTCAGCCAAGTGAGGGAGAAACCATGGCAACGGTCCAGTCTGGTGTTGACATCATGGTGCGTTAAATATAACGTTTTGCCACACAACCAGTCATTCAGCCATTTTAGTCAGTCTGCTTTTCTATAAATATACACATTTCTCCTCCCAACTGTAGCTCAGCCTGTTCAGACTGAAGGTGGAGAGGAAGAGAACTCTGTGTGTGTGTGTGTGTGTGTGTGTGTGTGTAGGTGTGTGGTTGTGTGGGGGGGGGTGTATGAGACAGCCATAACAAATTTGCAAGGACACTCATGTTTCTCACAAGCACATTTATGTATTAATTTCAAACACTGTTATAAAACACAGACTGCAGTGCTGCGGTTTAAACTCTCACATGTTACTGAGGCCAGATGTGTAGGCCTATAGTGTTCTCATCGTCATCAACATACACATGATAAAAGAATGAGGGCTGTTTGAGAGAGACAGAAGGAGAACGTGATAGACAGAGAGTGAAAACAAGAGAGACTGAGGTGTAACCGATCAAAATAATGGTCTGGTCTTGCAGCACTTTATTTTAATTGGGTTCAGCTGCATGGGGACATTTAGAAGTGGTTGTGTTCACACAGCAGCTGAAAATGGTTGTCAGTCCCATTTTAGAATTCCAAATATGCCGCTTTCACACATGGATCAGTTTGCATTCTGTGTTGCATTCTGTGACGCATTCTGTGACATCATCTGAAATAGAAAATGTTAATTGTGATGACACTGTCGAGTGTAAATGGAAGTGGCTATCTTTGATTGTTCGCTTTTGTCACTATGTTTACAGCAGTTGTGTGTGAACTGCAAGGACACTTTTGCATATAAAGCAACTGGAATTCAATTCAGATTTGATTCAAATTCAGTTCAAATCACAATTCACTTCAATCATAAACATAATTTCTCCTGCATATTATATTTAGAAACTTGTTAAATTGAATATATGGACTAGGGGTTATGGTGTGTTTAAATGTGTCATCCATTATTGCTACAACTTGCCAAGTAATTCTCTTCGGTTACTTTACTACAGTGTTTTCAAACAGATTCTGACAGATAAAATGTGTCTGGAAACCTTGATGTCTACTGTGTGTGAAGTGTGCTATTGAGTTGCTATCTGGGGTATGAGTTGTCTTGGAACAGATATGGCACGTCCTGATTTTGCAGAGTTAGACGCATTCCTGGGTCAATGTATTTTGTTTATCCTGGAACAACATTCCTGTCCGAACATTTAATCCTAACCAAATCCCTACCCCTATACCCAACCCTACCCGTAAGTTATCCCTAATATCAGAGGGAAATGATAGGTGAATAACACTAATTTAGAAGCACCTAAACCTGGTTGTAAGCCTAAACTTGACATAAACTGGTCTCTCAAATCTGATTGGTTGATTGGAATGTTGCTCCAGGGATATGTTGCACTTGGTGAAATCAGGTTCTGCAACAGACGTATTTTCTGCTGCTGTCATTCTTTCTTTTTTTTTCTTTTTTTTTTTTGGGTTAAATTTGATCTAAACATGTCAAATATTAATGCATTATTTACTTGTCCCTAGTTCAGTCTCATTTGAAATGCATAATAGTGTTTATCTTTTCCCTCCTCTTACCTTTTCTCTGTCTGCTGAATTAATTATTAATTCATATTCTGAACAAATCTGCAAAATATTTAGGAAAGATGAGATAAAGTGCCCACTGAGTCACTGAGCTCCCACCTCTTCAATTTTTCTTAATCAGTATTTTAATCTTGCTTTTCAGTAAAAATATCTATAAACAATATCAATTTATTTGAGAAGCAAAAGTGCATAAGATATTGAGCCTCTTCTTTAATTAAGTTTATTTTTTGTGTCTTTTTGGCAGATTATTTATTTGTTTATTTGTTTAACTTTTTTATTAATAATTAATAATTTAATTAATTTATGATTATGTTATGTGTATTTGATTAATTTATTACTTTTATGCTTTTAACAGTTTACCTTCTTAAAGGTGTTTAAATATTTTTTACTAGAAACAAGACATGCTGATTAAAAAATTATTTTTATGTGACAGTTTGCCGAAAATATTACTTTATTTGCCTGTTACACTACATATGACATCTTTAGAGTTGTTAAATCGAAATGTTTCTTGAAAATAATGCTATTTTAAAATAGTAGTTTTGTTTGTTTTTTGGTAAAAAAAAAGTACATTTGGCTCATGTTTTAAACTACATTTTTAAAAGGTTTTTTATCTTGGAAACTATTTTTCCATTGTCTCATAGTGGAATTTTTTATTAACAGTTTTTATCTTTTTTATCTAATATTTGTAGATATTTTAGCTGGAAAACAAGACACATAACCTGTATACTGATTAAAAAAATTTGTCAGCTGATTGTAGATTGCAGCCTTGTCGAACTTTATCTAATATTCTGTTTATCATCTAATCTCTCTATGCTGTGACTAATTATTGCCATTGATCACTGAGCCTGGTGATAAGATGGCCTGAAAGCATAATAGAGGTGAGCTGGCAACAAGGCAACTAACACTGTGTATTTGTGTGTGTGATCCGTGACTAACACACAGGTGTGGGCATCTATTCAGACACTGCACTGCACTGGAAAGGGAGGTCTTATTTGCTAGACAAAAAAGATAGTCTGCAGTCGGCACACACACAATAAACGCGGGATGAGTCTGACCAGCGTTCTGCATTTTATTTACTCTTTTATTTCGCTATTATTGATGCTGAAGATTTAGAAACTGTATACAAGTGTCTTACAGTGGTACATCAGTTAGTATTTTTAAAATGATAAAAGACCCCAGATACAGTATGGCAGCCAGGGCTAGAGGTCACTGTGAGTATATTTTGTGTGTGTGTGTGTGTGTGTGTGTGTGTGTACGTGCGTGTGCGCATGCGCGTGTATGTGTGTGTTTGTTTGTGTGTGGCACACTGTGTGACAATGGGGCAGGGGAGAATAATGCTTGCTTTATTTAGCTCCCACTGACTTTCTGCCAAACCCACAAGTGAATGCGTACAAACACGTGTACAAACACACACAGCACACACACACACACACACACACCATTAAATACCTTCCAGCGTTTCATTATGCTGTGTTAACATTTCATACATGCATTCAGCCCTTCACCTGAAGTGTTGTTGTCCTTTATTGTTTGATCACTATTTTTCCACATGCAATTCCACCTGTGTCTGTTGAGAAGAGTTAACTTTTCATCACAGTTTTCCATAAGCTGTCATGTTCATGAAACCTGTATGGGTCAATAAATGTTGTGATGTGTGATACAATTGTTTGTAATCATAATGAAGTTTATTTATTTACTGCTATAAATCTTTGAAAAACTTTTGTTCACCAGGTTATGTAGAAGAACAAGCAGAAAATTGCAGAAAAAAATATCAGATAACTTGATCTTTTTATGACAAGTTCAGTGTCGTGACTCATAATGATATTTATGGATTAATAATGCAATATTTGATAAAAAAAAATAATAAAACATATTTGAAATTGTTTTAAAATATAAAACATTGAAATATATTGAAAATAATTAAGATGTGCAGTCACATATATACTGAATATATACAAAAAATATCACTTTTAATTAACCAAATGACATTTTTACAGTCAATTGAAACTAACAATTTCATTTTTTTTAAATGTTTCTTATCTACCTATCTATAGATATCTATCTAGATAAGATTTTTTTTTCCCTTGGAACACAATGCACTAGTGATGTTGCTCAAAAGGTCAGTCTTCAGTCATTTCATATCTCTACTTCTATGTCCATTTTCCCTCCTGTTGAATGAATAAATGTGTGAATGCAAGCATTCCTTTGGTCGCTCAGTTGGCTGTAGCTGTGCACCATTTATAACCACCGCTCTGATAACTGTGGGGTTTCACAGACTGGCAGAACTGTTAATAAAAGGCTGTCAGGCTGAACCTTTCAGCCCTTAGAGACACCAAGACTGGACTCTGATAAGAGTCGAGAGAAAAATTCCCTTTTATAGACACTGAAAAGCATAGTGGCTTAGCACAGCCAGTTTCAGGAACCCTACGACAGATATGAACATCAGAGGATATACGTGTGATCCCCTTATGAGTGTGGGCATTTGAGATTTTATTTTGAAGAATTCAGAATGGGAATGTCCATGTATGTATGGAATTCCCGGGACTCTTGAAAAGTGACTCTCCGCATTACTGGTAGTGAAGGGGATCCCCTAAAAGGTGAAAGCCTTTTACACAACTCTGAAATGTGACTCAGGTCTGATTTATGAGCAGGGTGAGTTCTTTAAATATCTTCAAGGACTATGACGGAGGTCTTGGAAAGGGGTTTTGATCAAGGGTTGACATTTCCAGACTAGGGTTTCCCCCGTTCCATTTCTACCTCCCTTTTGAGCTTGTCTTAGATCACATGACCAAGCTCAGAAAGACAAGACTGTGTGCATGTGTGTTTTTGTTAGAATATTTATTTATGCTTATAAATCTTTGAAAAAAATCCTTCGTCTACCATGCAAGTCATGTAGAAAAACATGCCGAAAAAATAAATAAAAGAGTGTTGAGAGTTTCAAATGTCAGATAACTTGACCTATTTATGACAAGGCAAGGTTAGTTCAGGTTGTAAATGTCATGTGGTGTGACTCCCCAAAATATAATGATATTTATGAATTTAATTTAATCTTTTACCTTGAAAAATATATTTAAAAAGGTTTTTGAAAATAACCTTCTGGTTGTGTTTTGTTCATTTTGACCCAGAGAGGATTTCATTTCCCCCCAAAATGCTAGTTAATATTATAGCAGTGGACAAAAACTTACTGACTTTACTAAAAAAAAAAACTTGTTACACTTATGATGTTCCCTGTAGCAAATGACCGGGCTACAAAAAATGCTTATAAATCTCTTGTTATGCTATGTTATTGTCAAATATTGAATTCAATCTTTTTATCAGCTTGTTTTCTTTCAATTCAGACAGGTTTTCTATTTCTACAAACAAGCTGACAAAAAGATTTAATCCAATATTTGGTGACAATATATTAAATTGAAACTTTTCTTGAAAATAGTACAAAATGTTCCCCTGTTACATTCCTACCTCCATTTTGTGCTTGTTGTAGATCCTGTGACCAAGCTTAGAATGACAAGACTGTGTGCACGAGTGCGTGTGTGTTTATGGTATATTGTGCACCAAGAATCTGGTTTGTCAGGGTTGCCACCATATAAGGTAAATGCTTAGCTCAGCACCAAGCGAATTCCTCTCGTTATTTAGCGACAGAAATGTTGCCGGTCATTTGTTTTCCATTCTGACACATGACGAAATCTTTACGTGACTCAGCCTGAAAGCTCAATCCGTAATGATTGTAACTAGGGTCCGGGGGCCCAGTGTTTGTATTTGGGAAGCTTCTGTACTAAAGAGTTTGGAGGGAAATCTCCCTAAAAGCCAGTGGGACTTCCCCCTATGTTTCCACAGCTGTCTGACACACCACCTGGGGCTCTGCATCAGAACTGGGCAACTCCCAACAGCTGCCTGTCTGTCTTTCTCATTCCCTCTCAGTCCTCTTGGAAGACACATCATGTTGCTTTAGACCAGGGTTGTCCAGTCCTGCTCCTGGAGGGCCACTGTCCTGCAGAGTTCAGCTCCAACCCCAATTGAACACACTTGAACCAGCTAATCAAGGTCTTACTAGGCATACTAGAAACTTCCAGTGTGGTGTGTTGAGGCAAGTTGGAGCTAAACTCTGCAGGGCTGTGGCCCTCCAGGACCGAGTTTGGACACCCCTGCTTTAGACAATTGAACAACACTCAGACAAGTGTGAGAGATATAAAATAAGCTTTGATGGTTTTATGAGTATAGCGTAAAAGTCATATGCATGTCCAGTGGCCCCTAAAAAGTATTCGGATTCTAAAGGTTTAATGTCAAATTATGGAAAAATCATTTAATATATTTAACTGCGCTTGTGTGATGATTTCATTTGACATTGGCATTTCTTTGGTTTGGGAACTGACATTTTTCTGAGCCATTTTTGTCAGTCTTCATCATGCAGGTGGCCAAACTGAACAACCACAAGTTTTAAAACCAGAAGTATAAATATCTTAATTTGAAACTGTATATGGTTGTGTTTGTGTATTGGGGGGGATATACAGGACCTGTATATATACAGTTAAATGTATGTGTTATACATACATGTACATTCTTACATGTACTACATGGTAATATCTGTAAATTATGCATAATTACAAGCAACTAACCCTAAACCAAACCATAACCTTAATTATATAGTAATTACTCTGTACTTACTTGTATTATTACACTGTAACTAAAGCCCCTTAAGGAATAGTGCAGCCCAGTTTACATTTATATATTCAATTTTACAATTTGATATATTGTTTTCTAATAATGACATTCAGACATTATGAAGTACTTGCCATGTGAATATTACTCATTTAGATTTGGTTTACTTTTTGATGGTGCTGAGTTTCCTGTAGAATTTTCCATCCCAGTGGAATTACATTGTGATTCACTCTGTCAGATGTACTTTAGTTTTGACCTTGTGACTTCTGTGACACAATCACCAATCATTGTGTGATCCTCCCTTTGAGGTTATGGAAACTTGTAGTTCTTGTGACTCGCTACCTGTTTGTGTATGTGGGTGTCCTTTGTGACTTTGGGCCATAAGTTTGTGTTGCCTTTCCGAGCAACCATAAGACTGAATTTTAATATGATATATCATGGTTTTCAGATCTTCTGTGTGTCTGCCTAAGTCTTTGTACAAGTAAAATCATGCCTTGTGATGTTCAAAGGGATACTTCAGCCGGAATGAAAATTCTGTGGTCATTTACTCACCCTCATGTCATTCCAAACCTGTTTGATTTTCTCTCTTCCATAAACCACTAAAGAGTTTTGCAGTGACTAAACGTCAAGCTGATGTATGGCTTCAAAATACTTGGAAAATATTTCAAAATGTATCACCATTCAATTTCATTATATGGACAATAGCAGCATGAACATTCTGCTAAACATCTCCTTTTGTGTTCCACAGAAGAAAGAAAAGTCATACCAGTTTGGAACAACATGAATCATTTTCTGGAGAACTTTCCCTTTAACTTTTTCTGCTTCTTTTCATGCTTTGCGGTTCGCCTGTCTGGTGAAAAGAAAAGGAACTGAAAGTTCACAAAGTGGAAGGAAAAACGAAGATATAATATAATTACATCAACAAACCTGTTTACTCTCCAGTCATTCTCCCCATCAATAACTTGAGTCAACACACACACACATACACCGCCACTATGTTTACTAATGTAAACATACACACACAGAAGGTGCTGTCTGTCTGGAACTGCTCCACATCTGCTGCAGGAGCACATGATATTCATGAAATGGGAGTCATTATGAGAGCCAAACATCCATTAGAGCTGTAAGAGCCGCTGCAAAGCGGACGAGGGCTCATAAAATCGAGATCAACTGAGGATTTAGCCCGGATAATAAACAGGTCTTGTTCGGGGAAATGAGATGCTGAAATTGAAGCTCATCTTCTGAGTTTTCTTTAGAGGTTATTTTCTTAATATCCTTTATGGGTGTGTATTTGTTGGTTCAACAGTTTGCATTGACACGCAAACACATGCACAAGACCCAGCTAAATCTATCCTAACTCAAGCCTCGTGGGAGGAAAACGGGAAGCCAGAACAATCAGCCTCTGATGAGTGGGGGGCTTTTGGAGGGAGTTTACAGTAAAACAGCCCTCTGTGCCACCAGTCTGCCCACCTGCCCCTTTGCCCCCATGGGAAAGAAAGCAAAGATAAGCCAGTAAATAATAGCTGTTTGAAGTAGGGGAGGGGTTGAGTTTAGGTCATTATCTGGACAACTGTGACTAAGGGTTATTCTGCTGATCTGAGTGCATGTGGATTATACCATCTGGTGAAGAAAAAGGGATGTAGCGATACAGTCTGCTCTAGAAATACAGTCATTTCCTCTCTTACTCATGTTTTCTTACTCTCTTTATCTGTTAGAAATCAAAAGAGGCCTGGAAATCCCCCATTGTGCAGGAAATATGAATTAATGATTTAGGTTTGTTTACATATATTCATTGCCTTTAACCTATAGCTTTCTATTATTTCATATAATAATAATTGAGAAGATTTTTTTTCTGTAACATAAAATGTAAGCACAATATGATTCAGTGCAGCACGATACAGAAAAGCCAATCATATATTAGCTATTATTTTTAAATATAGTATTATAGTCACCATCAAGGACTGCACCTTTACATTATTATGTATATAAAAACTTGGGGTTAATGATATTTTCTGACAAGTGTTCTTCCACCATGGTTAATACAATTACATTTATTAAATATGAGATATAAAAATACACATTTCAATAGGTGGCATTTAATACCATTTGATGTTTCAAGAAATACCCCACATGTTACATGTATGATAGCATGTTTATGGGTAATTCATACTGAAAACGAAATGCATTATTAATAACTACACTTACCAGAATTTTTGGGTGAACTAACCCTTTAAAGCACATTCTCAGTTCAGATCAGCCCTTTATGTGTCAGCCCTATGACACACATAGCACAACATCTGTTAAAGGAAAATATACTGTTGCACACTGTTCTGGGATGATGTATGCATTGTGTGATTACAGAATCCTGTTGAATAATTGATAGTGCAGTGGCCAGGTCACTCGACAGAAGATGGAACTGGAGATCTGTCAGTTTCTGAGGAAACAGTGCACGCGAAGGCCAGTTGCCACCAATATGACGTTGATGACCCATCGACTACTGCCCTAACCTAGCGGTTTAACCGGCCTGCTAACTACTGTGGCATTTGGGTTCACCGTTGTTATCACATCCCTGAGACCATTAGCCTGAAGTGACACAGGGAGCATATGTCTGAAATGACTTCTTTCATTTCATCATCTCGCTTTGGCCTTCTCCCTCACTTCTCCTTGACCTCCTCCGTTACATAGCCTCTCCTCCTCCGTCAGCCCTCGGCCTTCTCCTCTGGAGAAACAATGAATAATACATCAGGCTTTACATCACCGTTTGTAAGGCGACAATGTTAGCATGTCAAGGCACGGCATTCGATCCTCTCTTCCAATGACAAGATGGAATATGTTGGCCAGTATTGGTTTTCAGCAGGCACGGCTGAAATATTGATGAGGGCTGAGGCAGTTTTTCCACTGTGGTTAAGCTAGTCACCAGCCACTTCACCCTTTCCCCATCACTTGATACGGCCTGCCCGATCCTAGGCCACAGCCTGGCTACCGTCAGTGAGGGGGAGCGAGAAAAGAGACATTTTCCATCTGCTGTGAAATTAGAGCAGCTCATTATGGCAGAGTGCTCGAAGTGTGTGTGTGTGTGTGTGTACGCGAGATGCATCCTACATTTCATTGCGTGAGAAGGTGACAAAGACAGGGACGTTTCCCTCAAGTCCACACCTGGTTTTTGGTTTTCGTGTTGGATTAATGATCAATGGGTTGGATCAGCGCACAGTGTAACCCAAACGGCGCTACCCGGCATCGCTAAGACCCCTCTCAGTGGAGCAGATGACTCAGTGCAGCACTTCCTGAATAAACCATGACTCCAAACGCGCATCAATAATGCAGAGAGCTACTGTAACACATATAGCCAGGAGAGCATAGTAGCACAGTTGGATGTAATGTTTATCAAGTTTTCGCAGACCTAGTTTAGTTCCAGGTTATACTAATAAAAAAATGCACACAGAAAGTGGGGCATGCTAGTTTTTCTTCTTCTACTACTACTACTACTTCTTCTTCTTCTTCTTCATGTCCTCATCATCATTTAGAGTGGGTATCTGTCTCTGAGCCAGTTCAGGTCACTTCTCGCTACTCTCCCCTGAGTCGCTTTATTTCCATTCCTCTTCTCAGTCTCCATCATTTAATACAAGTAGAACATTGGCTGCTTCTACATTCCCTGTGTACAATGAGTTAACCAAGTACAAAAAGTCAAGTGGATTTATAATCACTTATATGTCACAATATTTATTTTTGAACGTCAACTTTAAGTCTTGGCTACAAAAAGCTATTGAACATTTTCACTTTTAATGCCCAACATTTTTTAAACGCATTTGTGTGGCATATTCGCACAATGGGAACCACCTATTAAACAGTTGCAAACAATTGTGAAATACAACAATTTTCAATTGCAAAGATGTAAAAGGCAATATACTAAAGTTTAAAACCTTTGTTTTGGTTTACAAATATTGTAATTAATTGTATAAAATGTGAAAACTTGCTCCAACCTGACATTTATGAAATGTTTAATTTTATTTTTGGAAGATAGAGTTCACAAAAAAATATATAATTTTTAATTAAATTAAATTTATTTTAATGTAAAATTTATATTTATTAGAATTAGTGGAAATTTAAAATGTATCAATTTATTTTTGACCCTTTATATTCCTTGTTTCTGTTTTACAGATTTGTTTAAAACTATTCTAGATCTTTTTTTTGTTTGATATTGTTGCAGCAAGATAACACAAACCAAATATATTTGTACATGTCGCAGATACTGGTTATTCAAATAGACAGTACATTTTGTGTGTTGGATGTAGCTTTTGCCTAGACTCTTTGAGGCAAACTCTATGAATCGCAAATCAAGCCTAGTTGATGCATTAACAGGTTGTCCTTGTTGAGTAAATTCCTTCAGCACCCGAACAGAATAAAATGTTTTACTGTTCTTCTAATATGTCTACTCTCAAACACCATGGAATTAACTTCCCTCCACCAGCCACTTTGATTGATTTCAAAGCCTTTCTGTAGAGCTAAGTGCTTCCAATCCCTTGTAAGGAATCTTTTCCAACATATTTGTAGTCATATTTCATATTCGACCACTGGACAGGAATGGTAACATTGTGGGGTGAATACATTTTTTTATGTGTGCATTATCAATGCAGAAAGACATCTCAAGTGACAAAAGAACAAAAATTGCAACATTATTTATATTTTAATATAGCAACCGGTTTTTTTATTTTATTTATTTATTTTTTTATGAAGCTTACATGTAACATGCAGTTTGCTGGCATACGTTTGACCCAGAGAAAGAGCTTTCAAAGGGCTCTTGAACCATAAAATGGTTACAGTGCTGTAAAATTATTACATAGGAAAGCAAATCTAAAATGGCACCATCAACTCGCCTCTTATCTTGCATTGCATTTCAGGAAAGGTGATATTTTTTTACAATGGAAAAAACTATTTTGATTACAGGTGCTGGCTCAAGACCTAACCTTTAATCTGATGCAGTCTGCTGTCTTCAGCATAAAAGGTCTAAACCTCAATTAAAGTTTAGCTTGTGTGACTTAATCATTCCCCAATGGAAAATGAATGCTGTTTATCTCAAGTTCACAAGCAGAGACCTGTGGCAATTCCTGTACACATTTCTCCAAAACTGTGCGTGCTAAATCTATTACTTAATCATAACAAAAATCAATGTTTTATCAGTTAAGTGGCAGAAACTCCATGTTTCTTTGAAATCTGTACTTTTTTATGGTATTTTGCACTGGTAAGTTTTCAACCACAGTTTGAAACTAGTATGCAATGTTGGAAAGTTCTGCTCTACGTGCATGAGAAGGTGTCACACAAGGAGAAAAAACAATTGCCCTCGACTTTGTGTCTTGCATCACTGAGTGGTTTATGATCATCATATTAAGGCGGCTATAATATGACATCTCTGCAAGATGTGGCAGCACTTCAACTGTTGTACATTTTCTTTGAGGCTAATGAACTTATCTGATAGATATTTGACATTGAACGTTTCTGCTTTAATTAATTAGCTAATGTTTTATATGAATACTTGATGTTTGTATAATTACTTCTTAACATTAAAGCCATCAGTTCTTACATCTTAAGCGTCAGTCAGCTGCATAATTTTAGAAAAATTTTCTGTCCTGTAAAAGTGGTGGTGATCTGTTTACACGTCTCTTTTCCCCGAGGATGGTGGTAATTATTTCCTTTTCCAATCTTGCTCTCTCTGCGCTTGACATCTTTATAACATCTGTGTCACACTGGAAAAAACAATAGACTTGAGAATTGTTATTAGAATTGCTGAGACGGTGTGTGTGCGCGTGCGTTTTTGTGATTTATAAGGACACAATGGGTATTACACTGGTATTACTACGTAAACATGAAATATGAGGACATTTCATGAGTCTTCATATTTAAAATAGCTTTAAAAACATACTAAACAATGCTTTATTAAAAATGTAAAAATGCTGAATGTTTTCTGTGATGGGTTAAGGGTTAGGGGTAGTGTAGGGGAATATAATGTACAGTTTTTACAGTATAAAAACCATATCGCCTGTCCTCACTTTGATAGCAAAACAAACCTGTGTGTGTGTGTGTGTATGTGTGTATTTCATATCTTATGCACAAAAAAAGCATGTCATGTCTTACAAATTCTCCTGCTGGTAATGGAAGCTGTTACAGTGTTAGAGCTTATATCAGCAACCTGGACCATAGCTTAAACGATTTCTATTCTGCTATAAATGTGAGCATTAGAGCTTGGTCTACAGGGGGTAGAGTGTGGGATTATGTGTGTGTGATAAAGAAAGAAAGAGAGAGAGAGAGCTCTAGTCCCATAGTGTCTGCTTGCTATTATAGTCATTAGCTGAGACGGCAGTTAGATCATGCTCACTAAGTAAATTCTGCCTTTGGTGCCAATTAGAATAAACCATCCGCATCTGTCACTGAGGAGGGCCGACGGTTCTTGGAATGATGTGGAATTCAATTTAAATGGTCGGCTGATCCCATGGGATGCGAGAAGGTGTAGAGAAGGAGGGGGAGAGATGGAGAGGAGGGTGTCTAGTTCACACCTCTAGGATTTGTCTGAATCATAGATTGAAGATTCTATGGATATGTGTGTACTGAGTCCAAAATTAACACTCACTGAACATCAAATGTGAGTAAATACAATGTCATGTGGTGCGACTTATTAAACGTTAATGACATTTTCAAAATAATTATTTGTCATGTCTGTAGAAATGTAAATGATTTGACACCAAACAGTGTTATTTTAGTATTTTTTATATACTATTATAGTATTTATTAACATTTTGAATGAGTTATTATTTTTATATTTTCAGTTTTAATTTGAGTAATTTTGTTATTTTCTATTATTTTTATTTCAGTTTTAGTAATTTTAGTACTTGTTTATGTTTATTTTAGTTAGTTGCCAAGGCAATATTCAAATTTTTGTTCAGGTTTTTTTTTTTTTTAGATGGATTATTTTATTTTATTTCAACTTTATTTCACTTAAAATTTCTAAGAATGTGTTTTAAACTAGTTTTTCCTTTTTCGTAAACACTCGTACTGTCATTGACCTTCATGCTCTGTCAAATTCTCTACTAATTGATCAGTCAATCATGAATTGGAATTGGAAAATGGAATCATCAGAAGTGTATCTAGGATGAAATTAATGGAATATTGTGTAAATTAAAGAGGTAGTGCACCCAAAAATGAATAATTGTCATCATTTACTCACCCCAATGTTGTTCCAAACCTTTAAGAGTTTCTTTCCTCTGTTAAACACAAAAGACATTATTTTAAAGAATGTTGGTAGCTGGGCAGTTGACGGTAACCATTTACTTCCATAGTATTTTTTTCCTACTACAGAAGTCAATGTCTATCGTCATCTGTTTGATTACCAACATTCTTTAAAATATTGTCTTTTTTGTTCAACAGAAGAAAGAAACTCATACAGGTTTGGAACAACATTAGGGTAAATGATGACAAAATTTTCATTTTTGGGTGAATTATCCCTTTAAGCTGACAAAATGAAAATGTGAGAAACAAAATCACAACAGGTGATCAGTAACACCACCTGTCACTATTATGGCAGGTGGCGTTAACTATCACCCATTGGGATTTTGATCACATAGGGACTGTTTGTGTATGAGTGGAGACCTCCACTGTTTTCCTCAGATATACAATGAATATAAAACATCTAAATAATTCCATTATCATATGGATATTCTGCAATATAAATACAGTTTCATGACAGGAATTATTTTCTCAATTCCCTTGCCATTGGTTGGTGTGGCAAAAAGTTACTTTAGCACCCTGTGTGTGTGTGTGTATAAAAGGCAGCAAATATTGTTTTTTTAGAGTACTAATGATAACTTCCATTCCACTGTGAGATGGCTGTGGTTTTGGCCTTCACTCAATCAAGCCAGTCTAAAACCCACAGTCTGCATGGGCGCAATGCCACGGAAAAGTGTAAACACTTGTTCTACCATGTCATCATGATACTCTGTGGCAGTGCTGCTGGTGATGATGTCATTGCCTCTGTGGCCGCCAATATCTCAGTTTTCGGATTTCCCGCTTTCTCTCCAGTGAGGAGAAATCGCTAATGGCAGACACTTGGCTCGGGAACGGTTTTGTTCCGTTTGAGGAGATTATTCAAAGTCAGGTTCATGGACTGAAACGCACCCCCACATTTCCATGCATATTATTAGAGTCGTGATTGAATTCGTCCACTGAGCTGATTTTAGTCCTGCTGTGCGAAGTGGAGGTTGTGCATTGCACTTGCCACTTGCCACTTGCCTGAAGTTTCCAGCTATTTTTAGAGACGGGTGAATTGTATGTGTTGTGTTCCTATATAGAACAGTGTCCAGCATGATGGGTAAATTTTTTCTCTCACTCTGGAAGAAATAACACCACAATCTCTCTATCGTGCAGAGACACCTCATTTGGAGGTTGCCTGTCAATCAAAGCAGAGAGCTATAGCTTTATGGATGTGATTGGTTGTGTGTGTGTGTGTGTGTGTGTGTGNTTTGTGTATGTCCCCAAATTGGACATATAAAATACTGTCCCCAATGTGAAGGTAAAGTGTCAGGTCTTTAAGGAAGTGTTTTATTGATAAAATCAAGTGATATCTGTAATAACAGCTTCTCCAGAAGCGCAGTGATGTCTTTCTTTAGTCTCTAGACCCTTCAGAAAGGGTAGTCCCTAAAGGTAGGGTATCCAGTCATACGTCCTCACATTGTGGTTAAGTAGGTATGTGTGTGTGTGTGTGTGTGTGTTTAGCTCTACTTGTAAGGGCCAAATGTGCTCACTTTTATAATGAAATATTATGATGATCGACTAGTGAGGACATTACTGGTCCTTACTTAAAAAGGCCAAAACATGTTTTTCTTTAAATCTAGTACTGGGTAAGTTTAGCAATGGCGTTAGTGAAGTGTGTGTGTGTGTAGTGTGTGTAGTGTGTACCTACTTAATCATATTTTGTGGGCAAATTTGTTCCCAAATTTGAAATGAATTGATAACCTCATTTTGGGGACATGGAAAAAAATCATAGTGTAACATTTTTTTGTCATATTTTTGTGATTTGCAAATCTATAATAAAGTTATATGTAATGAAAGTACTTGTTTTGTTTTTTTGCCTTACTGCCTAATACTAATTACAACGGAAATTGTTCAAGCAGCATTCTGTTTCTATGGTTACCTCCTCTGGGAAATGCGAATTCTGTTTGTGAGCGTTGCAAAATAATATGTACTTTTCAAGGCCCATATATCTACCCTCTCCCCACCACCACCACACACATACACACACACACCTTGCAGTTTGCACACTGTGAATGTGTGAGAGACAAAGAGAGTGTAATTGAGTTTGCACGAGTTGCATGTGTGTGTGTGTGTGTGTGCGCATGTCCGCTGTGGTTTGTCTTTGACCTGATTGCTGAAGTGAATTGTCAGACTGGGCCATTGGCTCTTCCAGCACTCTGTGGCACCCACCTACTTTTCCAACTCCACTTCAGTCAGCTGGGTCAGTATGACTTTTTCTCCCCCAACTCAGATCTGGGACATGGAGCTTTTTGAAGGCTTGAAAAAGGTGTGAATCTAATCCAGTATGCCAGTTTTCTACATCTATATATATTTATATATACTGTGTATATATATATATATATATAAATATATAAATGTTTCAAAGAGTCTTTTTGCTGTAAGGTTCAGCAGAACCTGACTTCACCAAGTGCCGCATGTTCCTGGATCAACATTTTTTTTTGATCCTGGAACAACATTCCAATCAACCAATCAGATTTGAGAGACCAGTTTACAGTTTATGTCAAATTTAGGCTTACAACCAGGGTTAGGTGCTTTGACATCAGTGTTATTCACCTATCATTTCCTTCTGATTTTATGGGTAGCGTTAGGTTTAGGGGTAGTAAAGCTACTAAGTTATTCAATCAAGAGCATTGAGTGATTTTCTGTTTTTCTTTTGTTGTTTGATTCATATTAACAATATATATAGCAGTAGGTACTGTATATTACTCTGCTTTTGCTTTAATACATAGATCTAATATACACATGCGATTTCCGTACTTGCTGTTTACGTTCACAGACAAAACCGACTGTTTATGTGAACTTTGTGTTTTGTCACTTGAGCGTGATCGCGATAGAGATGATAAAAACCAAACAGATGTTTTGTTTTTGGCACAGTATCTGAGGGACAAGCTGTAGGCTCCGCCCTCTTCTGGAAAGCGGGGTGGGGAGCCGCAGCTCAATTGCATTTAAAAATACATGCACGAAAACAGCATGTTTTTCCTTCCACTGAAAAATGGGCATTTACAACATGATATAATAAATAATCTGTGGGGTATTTTGAGCTGAAACTTCAAAGATACATTCTGGGGACAACTAAGACTTATATTACATATTGTAAAAAGGGGCATTTTAACCTTTTAGGGTAGGTGTAAGGTTAGTTTTGGGTTAGGCATTTAGTTGTGATGGTAAGGAGCTAAAGATTTCATTGTATCAATGAATGTCCTCACAAAGAGAAAAAGTGCTTCATAACAGCTGGGTTATTTAGACGGCAAGTAGTGTGTGTGTGTGTGTGTGTGTGTGTGTGTGTGTGTGTGTGTCTGTAGAACTGGACCCCCCACTAAGTGTGTAAATTGGCCCTTTAAATAAACCACAGGCCTGCGTCTAACTGTCTCAAAATAATCTTCAGTTATGTGTTCAGAAAATAAAGCACTGCTTTTTGAGCAT
>RJVU01079805.1:8382518-8394295 GCA_003731715.1 Anabarilius grahami | reverse complement strand
AAATGCAGATTAAAAATATAAAAATAAAACTAATTGAAATATTAGTAAATACTGTAATAAATAATACAAAAATAACACTTGAAATTATCAACTCTAAATCCGTTTTTGTTAATTATTTTTATATATGCCAAAAATCATTGAAATATATTGTCACTATTGATCACCCTGTCGTGTGCAGTGGCTTCTTGTGGTTTTAGCACAGCATAGTAAAAGTAACCTGAAGGTGTTTTCCAAAATATAACACCCCTTTGATTTCCTTCATGCTGAAGCAAATCTACTGTCAAATTTGTTTAATGTCAGTTAGAAAGCAGTTAGCACCTAGACAAAGAGAGAGAAAAGAAATATTGCTCGCAGTCTTTTTTTTTCACCTTTGGCCTTCAAACCTAGTATGTCAAGCTATGGCCGGTTGGTAAGTGTCAATCAAACAGCTTTGACAGTCGACATGTCACTGCGATGTCACCTCACATTACTCCCACCATCGCTGTCAGATGATCATTATTTTGGTTTGCACTGGAAAAAAATCATTTTGTAATCATTATTTTTGTCTTTTTCCTAGTAAAAATATATATCTTCTGAGAATATATTTTGGATTAAAATTTTAAGTTATTTACTTTTTTTTAATAATTTATTTTTACATTATTAACATTTATATTCTTACCCAAATATTTTTAAGCATAAATATAACATAATATAGGAAAGTTTATGCTAAAAACAAAAATGGGGTAAAAAAAAAAAAATCTTAAAGATAATGTCACAATTGGTTGTTGTAGAGAGTGCACAACGAAAGGAGTAAAAATAGTACTAGTAGTAATAGTATTTATAACACTTTATTTTAGGATCTTTTAACTAGTTGCTTATTAGCATGCACATTAATAGAATATTGGCTATTTATTAGTACTTATTAAAGGATTAGTTCACTTTCAAATAAAATTTTCCTGATAATTTACTCACCCCCATGTCATCCAAGATGTTCATGTCTTTCTTTCTTCAGCTTACGCTGTACTTCCTACGCCTTCCCTATTCGACTTACGGAAAAAAGGAACTGCCGCTGTGTTCGTTCCGTAAGTAGAATAGGGAAGGCGTAGGACATACAGCGTAAGCGTTTTGAAGAATACGAATTTGTTTATATAAAGCATATACATTTAAATTTTTTTCGAAAATGACCGATCGTTTCGCTAGATAAGAGCCTTATTCTTCGTCTGGTATCGTTTAAAGCCCTTTGAAGCTGCACTGAAACTGTAATTTTGAGCTTCAACCGTTTGGAGGCGATTGAAGTCCATTATAAGGAGAATAATCCTGGAATGTTTTCATCAAAAACCTTAATTTCTTTTCGACTGAAGAAAAAAAGACAGGATGACATCTTGGACATCTTGGATGACATGGGGGTGAGTAAATTATCAGGAAAATTTTATTTGAAAGTGAACTAATCCTTTAAGCACATATTAATGCCTTATTCTGCATGACCGTATTCTACATTCTTAATCCTATACCCAATACCTAAACTTAACAACTACCTTACTAACTATTAATAAGCAGTAAATTAGGAGTTTTAGTAGGAAAATTCATAGTTTATAAGTGTTCCCTATACTAAAATGTTACCGTATTTATTAAAATCACAATGGAATACTCAGGAGATCGTAGGAGTAAACGTATACAACTACTTTTATTATTGGCAATATCAGATAAGGGAACTGAAAGAACCAAGGGCTTAAATACTGACTACACTGTAAAAAATATTTTCAAGATTTATCACAACATTGTTTCTTTTGTCAAATCAACTTAGATAATAAATGTGGTTCAGATAACATAATATTTTGAATTTCTGTTTATTAAACCAATCGCCTTTATGGTATTAACTCAAATTTTAAATTTCAATGAACTCAAAATTTTAAGGCAACCAGGTCACTTGCTTTTTTAAGTTAAACCAACAATTCTTTTTTTACAGTACAATACAACACAATTTGTATTTTTCAGCTGGTTTTCCTTGCAGCCTTCAGCCTTTGCTCAAACAAAGCTGCTGTATGTCCTCCATTGTTGTTTACTGTCACTTTCTTCCTCACGCGAGAATGACGTCGATCGCTACTTTCCGGCATATACCACGCCTATCAAGTAAGGGTACTGTTGGCGGTGGAAACACAAGCCAGATCAGGGTTTACCTTCCTGATTCGTACTGTACTGTACTGAACTGAACCGTACCGCTCTGTGGAAATGGGCCAAAAGTGAACAGGAACAGGTGTGTGGAACTAATTAACAACCAAGGAAACTAACTAGGGAACACAGGTAACCCAGAACAGGGAAAACAGAACCAAAACACAATGAAACTAAACCAAAACAGAACATACATGTTACAGATGTTATAAGATGTTAACATTTTAAGAGTTTTGTAAAAGCTGTGTGAAATATGTGAAATGGTTTGTTTTTATTTCAGGTGAATCTGAAAAGTCTATGATAAGTGATAAGTCTGAATATTCTTTTTAGTAAATCAAACTTATTTGTGTATATTAGTGCATCTTTCCATTTTCTGTTTTGATTTTTACAGGGTCATGATGATTTTGCACAGTAGGCAAATGCAAAAGCATCCAGTGTCCTGTAATAATCTGACTTGACTGGATAGTTTTCTCTCATTACTTTCCTCAAGAATGGCTCGATGGTCAATAACAGCATCATTTCACCCTGTAAACAATAAGCAGTCCTCTTAACACGGTTCGCATGGGTTGTCATGGATTGCGTTGTATGATTTAAGCTCAGGTGTATTTACAGTATACCCGACCTAAGTTTCGATGTGTGTGTGTGTTTGTATGCCATAATTGGCGTGATGAGTTATTTATACTGTGCAGTGGGTACAACGTACAGCCCGAGGGCTGATCAAGCCATTTGCCATTCAATTATTTACGCCCTCTTGGAACACTCTAATTCATCCTTTTTTGCAAAATACCATGGCAACACAACAGGAAGAGAGTCCTGTTATGGGGCTTTTTCTTGAACATGAGAATGTGCATCTCAACCCAAAATCCCCTCTTAACGGTGTAGACCAGTGGTTCTCAAATGGTAGGTCGCAACCCAAAAATGTTATTTACCTTTGTATGATAAACTATTTTGATACTGCGTTGGGTCACCACATGATTTCCAATGTAATATCTGAGTTTTGAATTAAAACTAGTTGAGATCCACTGGTTTAATACTTCTGCTGCTTATGTTAAATTAGATATATGCGGTACATAAATGCAATGCACTACAGATTTTTAAAGAAATTAATACTTTTATTTATCAACGATGCATTAAATTAATCAAAAGTGACAGTGAAGATTTTTACATTGTTAGAAAAAAATCTATTTCCAATAACTTTCTGTAGAAAAAAAATTAAGCAGCACAGCTGTTTGAGATAGTTGTCAAAAACATTGATAATTATAAGAAATGTTTCTTGAGCAGCGAATCAGCATGTTAGAATGATGGATCATGTGACACTGAAGACTGGAGTCTTCACAGAAATAAATTACATTTAAAAATATTTTAAAATAGAAAACATTTAAAAAAAAAAAATCTGAATAATATTTCGCAATATTACTGTTTTTACTGTATTTTTGATCAGATAAATGCAGCCTTGGTGAGCAGAAGAAAGTTTTTCAAAAATATTTGAAAATATAGATGCAGAAAAGCAATTATTAAAATATGAATAATTATATTCAAATAATTATTAATAATGTTAATACATGTATTCAAGTTGTTTATAAATTGTATTGTGCAATGTATTTTTGAATAAAGATCTGTACAAAAAATGAGCAACATAATTGCTAAACAACATTAGACAAAATAAATAAATTCATCAATCTTGTATTCCAGTTTTAAACGTTTGTTTTTAATATGCATTTGTATATGGAGGTATGCTTCTAATGCAAGTGCAATTCTGATTTTATTAAAATATGCCTGCAAAATAATAATTTTTCACTCAGTTCATTACGATTACCCATTCCAACACAGTAATTACATATTCAGTGCAAGTGTGTACTCATGTTTATGAGCGTACGTGTGAAATCTGCTGTCTTCAGTCCAACGACATCATCCTTTGAGTCCATCACAGAAACACCCACATAAAGCAAACTGTGCCTCAAAACATGCACACATACACAGCTACATCATTTATGCATTACAAAAGCCAAGATGGATTTCCATGAAAACATTTAAAATAAAATTTTAATAATAACAGTGCATATATTTACACAGTTGGCCTCAAGAAAGAGTGACAAAGATTATTATTATGGCAAAATTGATTGCAAGGCAGAGTGTGCAGCTCTAACATCAAACCCCCCAGGGTCAACGCCACCCTGCAAAATATTTTGCCCAGCATGCTTTGCACACATGCACCTTAAGGGCGTGGCATTGCAGGTGCCCCGCTGTTGGTGTAATTATTTCTCCGAGCAGTTAGGACAGAAATTAACATTGACATGCATTAGTTGAACAGATCAACAAATATTTTAAAACTCATTTAGCCTATTCAGCTAGCTCTAGTAATTTAACCAGACATGCATGTATAGATTTCTCTCAAATCATCTTCAAAAAGCTCTAATTTTTGCACATATTTGATTGAAAACTACATTAAAGGTGACTCATAAAGGTATGAAAGTCCCACATGCACACAAATTTGTGCCTGCATGCGCAGTTCATTGTGCACCAGTGATCTGACGTCATGTTTCCATGGCTCATGTGTGTCAGGTGAAATGGGAGACGCTCCGTCGGAACACTTTGGTTGTTGTTTGCTGTGTGTTTGCACGTGACGCCACCTCAAATGGTGTTTGAAAAGGCACACGGTCACACACCGTGGAAATGTTAGTGACACTGTAAACCTTGCCAGCGTATTTGCTCACTTGTGAAAGAGGATCCACGCACACTGTATTGCGTATTCTACCCAATCAGAAACTTTACAGGTTTCATTTTGTTCCATACACTTTAGAGATTGAAGACACTGGACACTGAATCTGATAGGGGACACAGGATTTGGCCTGAGTAAGATCGAAGTACAAATGTATAGACTTTTAAAATAAAATTTGTACATTTTCTGAATTTCTGCTGTTAGGCTAAAGTGTTCGCAAATGATGCACTATGCACTTATTTTATACACTATGTACTCTTGTCATTCAACATCAGAAAAATTAAAACTGATTAAAACTGTGACAGTTAAGTGCATTAAGTGTCCAACATTCCACACTTTGTTTTTTCGGTTAATTAAGTGCATCATCCGGGTATTTAAAGTGCAGTTTTTCTTTTTTGAATTTTCAGTTTGAACACTACACTGTAAAAAAATATTTTCATGATTTGTTATACCAACATTTTTTCTTTTGTTAAATCAACTTAAATAATTAATGTTGTTCAGATAGCATACTATTTTGAGTTTCTGTTGATTAAACCAATCGCCTTCATTGTATTAACTCAAATTTTTAATTTCAATGAACTCAAAATTTTAAGGCAACCAGGTAACTTACTTTTTTTAAAGTTAAACCAACAATTCTTTTTTACAGTGTACTCGCGCTATTTATACAATTGGCATATAATAGTAGCGCATAAGTACACAAATTGTTCCTATGCAGTTGTTTGGGTGTTCTGGGTGGTTTCTATGTGTTTATTTGCTAGGGCTGTAATGATACATCCATATGGATCAATGCATCAATCAAATACTTAACGATATGATGCATTGATACAATGCATAAAAAACAATATGTATTTTTAAGATTTATTTTTGTTGCAGATTTTCCAATTGAGAGAAGGGGTTTGTAGTTTTCAGAGAGTTCAAGTAAATCACAAAAAAATTATATTTTGGTTGTGTTTGTGAGTTAATAAAAATGAAACTGGTTGTGTAAATAGCACAAAATATCACAATATCGATATATTAATCAAAGGCCCCTGAATGCAATTAAATCATATCTCAGCATGTTTTGAGGTATAGGCAAATATTGTAACGCTTCCGATTATCTATTGCTCCCCAATAAAAGAGCAAGAAAAGTTTAAATGGTAACACTTTACAATAAGGTTAATGCTTTTTACATTAAAGCATTGACTATCATTAATGAGAAATATATTCGTTACAGTATTTATTCATCTTTGTTAATTTTGGTTAATAAAAAAAACAACTGTTCATTGTTAGTTCATGTGGCTCAGTTCCACTAAATAGGCCTAATATAAACCGATACAACTTTTGATTTTAATAATGTATTAGTAAATGTTGAAATTAACATAGACTAAGATTAATAAATGCTTTAGAAGTATTATACACTATTAGTTCATGTTAAAGGCACTCAAGCCATCCTAGGTGTATATAACTTTCTTCATTCAGATGAACACAATCGGAGTTATATTAATAAATACCCTGACACATCCAAGCTTTAATGGCAGTGAACGGAACCAACGAATATGAAGTTGAAGAAAGTGCTTCCATCCACATCCATCCATCATAAACGTACTCCACACGGCTCCGGGGGGTTAATGAAGTGTAACGCCTTTCGCTATTCAAAACGCTTACACCGTGTCTACACCGGACACAATCGGCGCGACAACAATAGACAATAGAACCCATTATAATGCGTGATATTGTCTACACTGGATGCGGCGCGGCAAATTCCCGACAGTAAACGGATTCCCCGTTCTATTTCTGATGCAGTCCAAGTGCTTTCCAACGGTCGTCTTGTCACGTTCAGTGTAGACAGCTTTTAGCTGTTGCGGCGCGTCACGGCGCAGCTCGATGTGACACGATAAGAGTCGCATATGGTGTAGACTCGGTGTTACACTACGTCCTACGCCTTCCATATTTAACCTATAAGTGTAACTGACACGACGTCAGTTACGTTTTTTCGTAGGTTAAATACGGAAGCCGGTCCGGCGGAAGCTAGATATTTTACTTTATAGCTTGTTAAATATGGATATTTTTCTTATACAAACGCATCGCTTCACTTCAAAAGGTCTTTATTAACCCCTCCGGAGCTGTGTGGAGTACATTTATAATGGATGGATGCACTTTCTTGAGCTTCATACTCGTTGGTCCCGTTCACTGCCATTATAAAGCTTGGATGCGTCAGGATATTTATTAATATAACTCAGATTGTTCATCTAAAAGAAGAAAGTCAAATACACCTAGATTGGCTTGAGGTTGAGTAAAGTTTGGGGTAATTTTCATTTTAAAATGAACTAATCCTTTAACAAATATCTATCAAATGAAACCTTATTGTAAAGTGTTACTGTTTAAATTGATTGATTTTTAAAGATGTCATGTGGTATAACCATCAATTAAAAATAATAATATATTTCCCCTAGACCATTATTGACCCAATTACATGTCTGTGAATGTGTGAAAGAAATAAGGAGAAAAATAAATAGTCTCATTAAGTTGAGCAAAAGCTGCTGATGTTTGCTAAAAGTCAAGCGGTGATGCCTCACCTCTAATCCCTCTAAATATAGGCACGCCTATGACATCATCTTTGTCTCTCCCATTCTCTCCCTCCTTCCCTCCCTCCCTCCCTCTTGCATGCGTAAAGGCGCATTATCTTATCTCCTCAGTGATCTATCCTCCGGGATTCATCTTTTGAAGTGATGCAATAGCACAGGGATTTAATAGTCTGCTAGTCACAGTGCTTTCAGTGCCTGCCGTGCAGGGACACAGTGTTAGTTATTAGCCGCTGACTGCATGAACAAATCTACGTTTTTTTTACCATTTGCTTATTTATTTATTTGTTTCTCAGTGAAGGTTCTGATTTAGTAAAATGGTACTCTAAAAAAAATGTTATTTCCCATGAGGTGTTACAGCATTAAGCTCTACCGGGTTGATTTTGAGTGTTAGTGTTGAGAAGACCTTGGCCGAGAATACAAAAACTCTGCTAATAGAATGTCATTAAATAGACCATAAACCTTTCAAAACAAGTGTATAATAAGCTATTACACAATAGCGCAGGACTTGTTAGTTTGACCAGATGGAACTGTTTTTCCATTATAGGCCTTAGGTGGTGCTCCCAGTATACAGGGCCAAGCTTCTGCTAATTTGAGACATGGTTTGAAATGTTTTGAGCGGAAAATATTGGGAGTAAGTGCAGCCGCTCATAAAAACCTCCCAACTACTGTATCAGCAGCACACGCCTCACGGTCCACTAGAGAGAAAGAAAGGGGGAGGGAAGTAGGAACTACAAAGTTTTGCATGTAGAAATAGCTAAAAACTTTTTTATCTGTTAAATTTATTCATTCACTTTGATGTTTTTGTCTATTTACTAAAATAAGTAGTAGACAGAACATGTTTCTTGTTGGATACGAATCTTGATGTTTTAAAATTTATTTGTGCAATAATGACCGATGCAAGCCGGTATTAACATACTGTATTTTTAGGGCTGTCAACATTAATTTACTATATAAAAATAAACTAATTAAAAAATACCACATTTAATTAGGCCCTGTATTAGTAAAAAGAAAACATCTTACCATCTGTTTTTATATTGACATGCCGTCTTAAAAATAAAAAAGCAAGACTGCACATGTACTGCGTATAGACTACACTCTAAAAACGAATTCAGGGGACCTTTAGTCATTACTTAAATACATATATTGTTGTGAAATAAAAAATCAAGTTCTGAAATGCTGTTAGACTTTTTACTTGTAATTGTTATTTTATTGAGCTTGGATGACACACAAATTATGCCTTTTGATTCGATATACTATCATGACTTGTCATTGTTTAACATTTTCAGTTAATCAAAAATGTATTTAATTTTAAGTTCTGTTAATGTAAAATACAATCTGATGACGTGTAAACATGTTTCATTGTTTTGAGTTGTATGAACAAGTTAAGTTAAGTGAAACTGGGCTGGGATTTATATTTCCCATCATGCTTTGCCCATGGCACTTGAAAGGGAGAGTAAATACTAAAATTAAGTGTTATATAATGTTTTTTGCACAAGATTAATGGTAAGGGAGATTTAGCAGTAATTAGTGTTTTGTTATGCTAATTTAGAAGAGTTTCTGTTAATGTGGGTTTTTGGAGATTTACCATCATGGTGACAAGCGGTGCTTGGTATGTTCATGTTACTTAGAAATGCGTTTTATTGTGTCCAAAAACCGTCTTCACCTTACTTAAAACATTATGTTGGATCAACTTAAATAGTTGCATTCATGTTGACAATTATTAAGTTCATGTTACTTAGAAATGTGTTTTTATTGTGGCAAAAAAACGTCTTCACCTTACTTAAAACATTATGTTGGATCAACTCAAAATATTGCTTTGAATTAATGTAATTCTCCCAATTGGCTTAAGTTAAAATTCTAGTGGAAAACGTTAACATTTTTTTTTGTTGAACCAATGTTTTATTTTTTAGAGTGTAACAATTAAAAAAAATAGTGCAGAAGATACACAAGAACATTGTCATATTGACAAACTCAAATGCAAAATTGATTCCTGTGGGCTGGATAGACTTATGATCAATTATATTGAACTTAAACAATACATTAAACAATATATTGACTTCTAAATACAGTTTTTGTATCTATCACTGTAAAAAAGAATGGTTGGTTTAACTTAAAAAAGTAAGCTACCTGGTTGCCTTAGAATTTTGAGTTCATTGAAATTAAAAAAATAAGTTAATTCAATGAAGGCAATTGGTTAATCAACAGAAACTCAAAATATTATTTTATCTAAACCACATTAATTATTAAAGTTGAATTGACAAAAGAAAAATGTTGTAATAACAAATCATGAAAATAATTCACTGGAAATAATAACACTGTAAAATCATTTTACAGTGTAAATGCATTAATCTGCATCAAAATTGTGGTGTTAAATTATCTTCATGTTGGGGTATTTTTATATTTCCAAATATGTCTTGCATGCATTTATTTCACATATCTGTGTGGTTTCTTAATGAAATGTCATTGTGTTTTACAGCTGAAATCTAAAGTAGAATCTGAAATGTTCCTTTTCCTGCCTCCAGCGCTGACACTGTCTATTCTTCTCTTTCTCTTTTTCCTTTAGAAACACACACACACACACACACACATACACCTCTTTCTTTTTGTCTCAGAGTGCTCTGTCCGCCTGTCTCATTGCCTCAGGATTCAATACCTTTCAGGCCTCCCCTTGGATCATTCACGCACACACCTTCCTCTTTTCAGCAGCACTTTTCTACAGGAATGTTACATCAACATCGCCACGGCAACGGCTGGCTGAGCAGGACTCTGATTGAACACAGTGATGATGATATCAGGCATCCACTGTTCCCAGGTCAGTTAGGGACATGTCCTGCACCTGTACAGCTGAAGCCAGTGTACCACACAACACCACACCACACCACAGAACCGGACAGAACAGTTTGGATATTCTAGAGATAATGATTTTAGAAGGATAATGTGACACTGAAGACTAGAGTAATGACTGCTGAAAATTTAACTCCGCCATCACAGCAGGGATAGTTCACCCAAAAATGAGAATTCTGTCATCATTTACTCCTCCTCATGTTGTTCCAAACCTGTATAAATGTCTTTGTTCTGCTGCACACAATGGAAGATATTTGGAAGAATGTTTGTAACCAAGCAGATCTCACCCCCCATTGACTACCATAGTATTTTTTTTCTTCTGTGGTAGTCATTGGAGGGTGAGATCTGCTTGGTTACTAACATTCTTCCAAATATCTTCTTCTTCTTTTTTTTCAGCAGAACATAGAAATTCATACAGGTTTGGAACAACTTGAGGAGGAGTAAATGATGACAGAATACTCATTTTTGGATGAACTATCCCTTAAATTACATTTTATAATATATTCAAATAGAAAGCATGTTATTTAATATTGTAATAATATTTCACAATATAACTGTTTGTACCATATATATAATCAAATAAATGCAGCCTTGGTGAGCATTAGGGACTTCTTTCAAAAAGAAAAAATTGTACTTACCCCAAACTCTTGAACGGTAGAATAAATTGTGATTTGATTTGTGTATTGTGTCTGTAATTTGCATCACCACTTCAATATTATGTGCTTTGTTTATCTGCTAAGTTATATCCAGTCTCACAATAATTTATAATGTTTTCAAGGCCAATCATCATATATTTCTTTGTACATTTTTTTTAATCATGAGTCTTGACTTGGCCTACTTGATTGCTTTAGAGAAATCCACACATTAACAAAAAGGAGGAAAGCATGTGAAACACAATAGCACTGAAAATATCGTTAATTCCAACATAAATTAATTCAAGTCTGACGTGCAATCACACTGCAGTTTCTTTGCCAATTTGACATCAATTCTCCAAAGCCTATTGTGAATGTAGCTTAAGCTGCTCCAACAGTTTTTTTCATCTATAATATTGTTCTATGAGCTCAATACCCATGGCTCTCATTCACTACACTCTTTCATTAACACTGACACACACAAGCTCTGACAGAGCTATCCGTGATTTTCACTCCTCAGTGGCTCTGAATCTCACACTAATGCATGTAAATGTGCACCAGGTCTCTTGCATAGCATGTAAACCCGTTGTGAATTCAGAGTGGTGCATTGTTCCATTCCAGTACAACTTTCATGAAGCTCTATCAGTCTGCATTATTGCAGCACAAAGTGCTGTGTATGCGACTTGTCTGATTCTACTTTATGCAGATGACAGTTATTAACTCAACTGTGACATTTGGACACTATTGTTAGTTATAATCAGCTCCAGCTGTTTGTCATTTGTGTGTTGGTTTTCTGGGTGTGCCCTGTTGAGATGTATGTGTGGGTGTGTGTGTGTGTGTGTGTGTGTGTGTGTGTGTGTGTGGGTGTGT
>RJVU01079805.1:8294430-8382198 GCA_003731715.1 Anabarilius grahami | reverse complement strand
ATTTTAGGAGTTTTATGCACCCTACCCGGCAAGGTCTGTCTCATTACACGCACATATTCACATAGACTGCCAATCATTCATTTACATATCACCAATAATGGTGTGTTTGTTCCCTTACATGCTCACACTCCGCTCTCTCTTTCTTCACAGCAGGTGCACGCATGTACACACGCATGCACACAGGTGGTATATGTCGCCTGTCTTCCATGCTGGGTTTGAGACTACTGTTGCAATTCATGCCCTGCATTGACTCCTCTCCTGCTCTGGGGTTTGGTTTTTATTAATATCTCAGACGCCGTATGTTTTCAGTTTGAGGGCTTGTTTAATTTTAATGAGCCTCAGGCATGTGTCTCTTAGTTATTTATAAAATGTTTTGTGCTCACAGGCATCACAAACTGCACTGAATCCCATATCGCTTTTCTTGTTTCTTTCTCGCTCCCTCCTTCACCTGTTTTTAAAGAGACAGGAGATGGAGCATCCTGGCTTGCAGTTTTTGTTGACTCTTGAGGTTATGAATGTTTAAAAGTCAGCTAATATTTTTACAAATCATAGACAACTAAAGGCAAAATAAGTGTGTATAAAGCAATCCATTTGCAATGCACTTTATTTTGATAGTCCACTTTAGACATACTACTAACTATAATTAACTTTGCAACTACATGTCAACTAACTCTCATTATGAGTATAGTAGACTGTTAGGTTAGGGTTAGGGTAAGTAGAATAGGTTGACATCAGTGTTGGGTGAGTTACTCTAAAAAAGTAATGAATTACTAGCTACTGATTACATCTTCAACAGTGTAATTAGACTACTGTACTAATTACTCTAGAAAGTATTGCATTACATATTACTAATTACTTTCTAAATCCCATATCAACCTTGACCAGTTGAACAATGCAAGGATACACTTAAAACTGCTTATTTAATTCTTTCAAATAAATAATATAAAATTGCATAAATTATTCTTGAACTGACCCATGTATTTTAAAGGGAGAAGGTAACATTAAAAACATAGGCTACATTATAACATTTGAAATCCACTATTGTTTTATATAGGATGGATGGATGGATGGATGGATGTGAGTGAACCATGTGAGTGAATAAAATAGGGATAACAGGGTAGCAAAGGTAAAAAATAGTTTGTTTCAAATATGTGACAATCATATCAAGGATTATGGACTCATAGCCAAAGAAACAGGACGGTGAACCCTGTGATTTTATTAGAACATTCCGTTCTGCTCTGCGTTACGCTTCGCTGAAACTGTTGATCGTGTACTAAAGTGTTGAATTATGTGTGATATTAAAATAATGCCTGTGTGCTTAAAGTATGTTCCATCTCTTTGTCTGCAGGTCTGTGTGGAGGAGATGACTGCACTGTAATAGGATCAAATTAGATATAGCTCATGATGGTCGAATAATTGTCTCTGACTCTTCAGCTGTCAGTCTTAGATACTTCAGCTTTATCACTCATGTCTGATGGATGCACTGTGTATTTTGCTGATAAGGGCATATTCTATATATATGAATGACATGTGTATGATTGATTAACATGGAAATACCCAATATGGTGAGAGAAGATAATTAATCTGTGCTATAAGGACCTTAACTTCTCTGTCAAACGTCATGAATCAAAAATCCATATCAAATTGTGGCATGATGACAAACATATTAGTGGTTCTCAGCTGGTTTTACTTTGGAAATCGATTTTTCATTGGACATCATGACCCAATACAGTACAAAAATTGTGCATCATACAAAAGTAAACAAAAATATCCTTAAAATAATATAAAAAGTTAATATTACGGGAAAACAATATATTACGACAGGAAAAATGGTTGGCGTGTCCGGAGCATGGTCTAAAAGGGTTGTTCTTATTCTCTTAATGAGAAACGAGTGTGTTTTGGCCATAACGTGCAATAAACCAATCAGAGCCTCATCTACCATTCCGTTTAAAAGCCGCGCCATGGCGGATTCGCTATTTAAATTAAATTCGCTATCGGAATTTGCAAGCAGAAAAACTGAAAGCTTCTCTAGCGAGGAAACGGATCTGCTCGTGCGTGATGTTAAAGCGTGCGAGCAGACCATCTATGGGACAAGCCGGATTCCACCAAAGCATTTTTATCTTTATGCACACAATAATAATCTTTTACATCGTAATCATTTTATTTTTAATATTTGTTTGTGTGTTGCTGCGCGTTCCTGTGTGTGTAATAAGCAGAGTGAACGCATTTTGTGCACCCGCATATAGGCGCGTACTACTAATTTGCTTTTTAAGTAACAAAACAAATAGTTACACAAAAATATTAAACAAATATTAAACAAAATAGCAACACGCCAACAATGCACCTGAACACACCTCGTTTTCAGCCCAGCATGCCCATGGGAGCACAAATGGGCGCAAATGCATTTGCTATTTAAAAAACCGTCAAAATGATAACTACGTCAGGCTGAAACTAGCAAAAAACACTTGCGCCGGGTGTATGATAGGGCCCTAAATGTTTTGGCAGCCATAATCATTTTAATATTTTAATAATTTACCAAGAAATGCATATGCCCAACAATATACAAAATGTTTTAATAGCCAACCACTTTATTTATAGCTACAGTTTTGGGAAATAACTCTTATCTATATAGTTTTCAACGGTTTTGATACTCCATTAGCCCCTCCTTGTCCATCTCTGCTGCTCCAGTATCCCAAAATGCAGCTGAAGTTTAATTTGAAGCCATTAAGCTCAAGGTCATTGGCCAGCCAGAACGTCGTCTCTCAACAATCTCTGTCATAGGTCAAATGTGCAATCACAGAGACCTTGCCCTTGTCATAACCAAACAGATTGATTTGGGATGTGCACGCTGGCCAAGGGAATTATGGGTAATATTAAGATGTTAATTCTTGTCGTTCATCAGCAATCTGTCCCTCAGTGTCCAGCCCTGTTGCACAGATATGATTCATCTAGTGTAGACACACAGGAATGGGTCATGTGACACATAAGGTGACTGCAACATCTGATTTTACCATGACAGCTGAGAAATTATGTTTTGGAATTACATTTGAAAGAAAAAAGGAGCTTTATTCCCTCAGTTGAGTTTTGATGGATGGGGCAGAGGTGGGCAATCTCTTAACACTAAATGGATCTCCAGGATCAATTTCCCCAGGGTGACACAGTTAACTCATCAGCGTATGCAAGTCTTGATTGCATTTTGTGAGCGAGATTTGCCACAGGGGAAGCACAGGATGGGAACACGTTCACTACGGGACCCCGTGTGAGGGCCATTATTGCAGTACTTGTCATTTCGAGAGCAACAAGTCAGCATGTTGTGCCTATGATGAGTTACTCTGGGACTGGCTACTATATATGGTAGGTACAATAAAGAGGAAAGAGGCACATGCAGCATGGCCCCCCCACCAAGCAGACATGCCACTGAGTTGAGCGGCAGGATGGATCCTCCTCTGACCTTTCTCTTAATCTCCCCCCTCCATCTTCATGTCTCTCCATCATACCACCCCTCTCTCCTCACCCGGCTGATCCACTGTGCTGCTGTGTTTGAAGTCGGACATCAGAAGCCTTGAAAGCTTTTCCCATCCTGTATTGTTCATTTATTTATTCTTTTGTTTTTCATTATGCATTCACTCCTGCATGTGTCACCGAAATGTCCAAACAGCTTTGTGTAAATACACCCCCACATACACCCTCACAGTCATGCAGGGTACACTGTCACAAAAAATTAAGGAGCAACTAACTAACTTTACCAGTAACAAGCTACTTTATCAGCTCTTAGAGTAGCGTGACCAAATGGTAAAGTCAGAGCTGAAGGAATAAACAAAGACGCTCTTACTAACTGTGTTCTCTCACTCTTATACGTAGTGTAGTTATTTATTCTAGTGAATCAGTTTGTTCTAAACTGTCTTTTCTCTCACATGCAGTGCTAAAAACTTTTATTCATTTTTGTGAATTGGTTCATTCTAAATGACTTTCTCTTTTATGCTGTAGAGTTGGAAAGTTCACCTTAAATGACTTTCTCTCTCTCTTATATGTAGTGTTTGAAAGTCTAATTCATTCTAGTGAATTGGTTCATCTTAAATGACTTTCTGTCTTATATATGTACTGATTGAAAGACTGATTCATTCTAATGAACCAGTTCATTTAAAGTGTTTTTCATACTAGTGAATCAATTCATTATAAACAATACTTGCTCTCAAATGTGGTGCTGGAATGTCTCATTCATTTTATTGAATCGGTTCGTCCTAGGTGGTCAGTTCTCTCATACTGTATGTAGCTTTGGAATATGTAGTATTAGAATCTCTGATTCATTCTAATGAATCAATTCATGCTAAATGATCCTCTCTCATACTGTGTAGCAATAGAAAATCTGATTCGTTCTACAAATGTCTCATTCATTCTACTGAATCAGTTCCTCCTAGGTGGTCATCTCTCTCATACTGTATGTAGCTTCATACATACAGTATGAAGCTGATTCATTTTAGAGAATCAGTTGGATCTAAACAGCTCTCTCGCTTTGATATGTGGTGATAGAATCTCTGATTCATTCTAGTGAATCAATTCATGCTAAATGAACCTCTCTCTCATTCTGTATGTAAAAGAAACTCACATTCATTCTAGTGAATCAGTTGGTTTTAAACATCACTCTTTCATATGTGATGGAATCTCTGATTAATTCTAGTGAATCAGTTCATGCTAAATGAACCTCTCTCTCATACCATATGTAGCAATAGAAAGTCTGATTCTTTCTTGTGAATCATTTGGTTCTAAACTGCACTCTCTCTCATAGTGTTTGAAATTCTGATTCATTCTAGTTTGAGTGATTCATTTAATAAACGGATAAAAAAATTATTTACTACTTCAAGTCCTTGTACTATGTGCTTTGTTTTCAACTGTTATGCACATTAGGGTGTTTTGTTGTATTTAGTAAGTTTTAGTTTGATACTGTCACCCTAATTAAGATTGATTTAAAACCCCTTTTGTTTTTGAATGAGGCTCTGATTAAAATATAAATTATACCATGGATTAGTTTTTCTTAAATATAAAACATATTGTTTTAGTGTAATTAGATACTTTATATTTGTAGCTTGTAGTGTAGCTAACTACTTTTTCAAATTATGATTAGCTTGTAGCTTGGCAAGTTACACTTTCAGAATAACTTCCCCAACACTGACTTTAAAAATGAGTTGACAAAATACAAAGATGTTCCTTTTGAGGGTACTGCACAAGCTGTTGTACCTCTAAAGGTACAATTTTTGCTCATTTTATCTGACAGATGAGACTGAACTGATGTTCTTTGCCATCTGGCTACAGTTTCTCCATCCAAAGCAAGTTTGCAGGAGCCATACTACAATACGCCAAGACTCATATCATCACCTAAACCAAGATAGATGATAGATCATTTATTTTGTCCCTACACTACTGACTCGAACACTCCGCGTCCTCCTTGCCCCAGCTGCGCTCAAGACCTGCTGCCTGAAATCAATGGGTGTTTTTTGAGGTGTGAAGGTTTTAATTAATTAGATGGAGCTGGTGAAGGGGACAGGCGGCCGTACCTGCTGGGCTGCGAGGGTCCTGCCGTGTGGGTCCACTGTATTCCAAACACCTGTGTCTCTGAAGATAAAATTCGGCAGAAACACTTACAGTAAGTGTTTTTCCATTGTTTAAATGGAACTCCTGGGACACTCGTTTCTTTCCAAAAGCAAAAGTAAACATCCTATCGCTTTCTCTAGACTGATGTACAAAACTCCTGGCTGTGTTATCAGCATTAGGCCAAAGTATCTGGCTACTGGCGCAAATTAAGAGTTGTCCTTGAAATATGGAGATGTGGCCTTGCACTAGTAAGTTTGCACACACATCAAGAGTCTGTTAACTTGAGTGTTCTTCCACTACTCCTTGCCAGGCCCCGGAAGGATGATACAAATATTTCTTTCCAAATTAGGGTGGTCATTTCCTTTTCTTTATAAATTATAGCTGCCTCTGTTTCCTGTTTTTGGCTTCTTGGACCTTAGGTTCATTTTTTTTTTTTTTTTAAGTTGAGAAGAGAGGAGGTCATGGTTTTTTTCTATCCCACTTTATCCTCAGGTTACTCACCATTCTCATTCATTATTTGTAGACTGTTTTATTATGAATGACCAGGTACAATGCACAAGGCTGCTGAAGCCACCATCAGACCTGCCTCATAGAACTCTGACCCAAATAGAGATGCATACAGCCGGACTCCACATCACAAATGAAGATAACCATTACATATGAAACATATTACTTTCCTTATGCTTTATAAGACAATATTTGATGATTTTAAACAGCGTGATGCATAACTTCACATTTCACTATACCATACCTGCACAATTAAAGAAATAGTTCTTCTTTGAACACAAAAGAAGATATTTTGAAAAATGTCTCTGTTTTACTGTCCATACAATGAAAGTCAATCGGGGTTTGAAAAATCTTTTTTATGTTTCCTGAGGTGCACTTATAATGTTAGTATGATTTGTACATCAAAAATTGTCATCATTTAGAAATAAAAGACCATTTTCTACCCTTATTGTAGCCCTCTGATTTGAACGCCCTGCTGGAAGGGGCGTGTCTGCTGTGAGATTTCAATGTAAACACCCACTGCTGTAATTTGCAAACATCTTTACATACAAAATAAGTATTACATGTGGAACTCTCTTGAAAACTTTTACTACGTTTTTACTATTACAGCTGTCGTATAGCATTACATTTAGATCTACTCCCGTCGCATGAGCTTTGTAGCCGATGACAGACATGTCTGTTGTGAATGCAGTGATCTCATCATTGCAACTTGATTTCTGCACTCTCACAAAAGCTTTCATCATTACTAACAGTGCAAACAGCATTATTGATTATAACAGAAGTTTTGGCGAGAGTCCAGAACTCAGTCACTGATAACCCTGACAGCTAAATAGAGGGTTCTTTGATCGCTTTCTGTATATAATTTAATCACAATTTAAATAACAGATCATTTTCATGCTACTAAGAGAAACAATGTGAAGTTGATCGATTATTCACTGGCTTGATTTACTGACGCATAAACAGCAATGAACGATTTTGAGACAAAGAATGTCTGACTGTACGTGAATCATTACATATAATGCCTAATCTGGGATTTCTGATAAGTAAAACGGTTACTGTTGGGTTGGGTTACTGTTGTGGTATTACTGTTTGGTCCATATCTTACAGTAAGCATTCGCCGAAATTGCAACTGAAATGTACCATTTCAACAAACAACTGAGACATTCATATAGTTGAAAATAAATAACTACTTTCCTAGCACTGGGATCCTTTGTAAGGTAATGTTGTTTTTAGTCCAGTGATCCTGTATCTCTCTTCTCATCTCACTATCGTGCCAGTGGGTGGGGCCAAATATGCGATGAGGTATAAGTAGGCATTGATTTTCTTCTGCAGAGGTGATCTTCCATCACACTATTATGTTATAATGTAATAAAATCCTAAACGAGTTATTTTCAGAGCTTGGTTTCAGTAAAAGCTGTTTTTGGACTAACAAGGAAATTTTGAGTTCTGAAACATACAGGATGTTTTTTACAGTATAATGACTTCTTACATGTCAAAATATCAATTCATGACCCCTTTAATGTGTTTTGGACCCCATTGACTTTCAGTGAATTAACAAAACCATTTTAAAAACAGTTCTTCATAATATATTTGTTTGTGTTCCACAGATAAAACAAAGTCATATAAATTTAGAATGACATTAAATTTAAAGGGATAGTTTTGTAACCATATTTTAATTGCCAGATTAATTGCCTTATTGTAAACTATTAGCCTATATCATTTTTATTTTTGGGTGAACTATCCGTTTGAATTTAATGTTGAGCATTCCTGCAGTTTAACCAGTGAACGTGGTGCTGGCAACAATTACGTTTACCTTATAGGTAATACTGGAGGAGGAACTACAGTTCCCAAATTATGACAACTGTTTTATTGTTCAATACGTTATTTACACGCATTTGTTGCCCATTTAATGTCGTTTACTACAGGTTTACCTTTGTATGCTGTAGAGCTAAATGTGGAGTAGCCTTAGGCAAACATGGCATTTAATTTCATATATTTCAGGCATCATCCACAGATAATCCTTTGAAATCAATGGTAATGCTTTTTTAAGGTATTATGCACCTCCTTATTTCAAACTATATTCACAACAGATGATATGTATGTGAATTTTATTTATTAGTATATTCTGGCAATTAAAATTGGGTGGTCTGCTTTCAGTCTGGGCATCCCAGTGCCACCCTGGCCCTTATGTGTCCTCAGTAGCTTGTACACTGCATTAGATCAGGTGTGACAGCACCATGTGAAGAAAGAACTGGTTTGTCTTCTTTACAGCAAACACAGAGAGAACACAGCCATCAAATGCTCCAGATGATTAGCAGCACCCGCCTTTCTTCCAAACATTCGTCAAGATTTCTGCCCTTATTTAGCTGTTTCTTTAAACCATTTTTCCAGGGAAAGCTCTGGGGAGTGTAGTTTTTGTCGTCTTTCCACTAAGTTTGACAGGCTAGAGGTTCTTGTTTGACAGGAGGATGTAAACGACCGTTAGATTCCAGCTGGCCTGCATCACACAGCCAGACGATCAACAGACCGGGCTCATATACGCTGGCATTGGAAGCTAGTTTCGGCCTGCGCCGTTTACACTTACCGTCGCCATGACCAGGCAACATTATGACTTCTGGGGGTTAGTGATGGAAGAATGTGTCAGCTGGTGCAGTGAAGCATAATTTGTCTTCATCATGTATATAGACGCTGCTACTGGGTTGAATGACCTGTTAACATCTGCCTCCAAGATATACAGTTTACTGCTAAGGCTAATCCACATCACTCAAGTCTTTCCAACTTAAAGACTGTTTTTTAACATGACCTTTCTTTTGCACAACAACCAAAATAAGCTTGACTTATAGTGTTTTGCAACACCTTAATCTACTCCATGATGCATCTACTCAGACATGAATGGAAATACAGAAATAAAGTTCTAGATATTCACTTTCCAAAGAAGTCCAAGTCCAAAAAGGCTGATTTATTTGAAAGTTGTGATGATAAATGGATATTAACGGAACATATCTCCAACCCATAGTAACTTTTCATTCTGATGTTAAACTGAAAATCTTTTCCCCTCTTTTACTGAAATGTGTTTAACCTGGTTTAGGGTTTGGCAGTGACTCTCCAAACAGGGATGTGATATTTTTCCTTCACTGTACGGAACAAAGAGTGGCCTGTCTCAATGCTTTTACACCTTCTGTAGGTCTCCCAGGGGGTTTAGGCTTGTGAAGCATCTGGATACAGCAAACATACTGAACGTATTCTCAGAAGAATCACATTTTAGTAGACTTTTATATATAATATAATATAATATAATCAATAATTTATTTTTTAATTTTTTTTTAGTGGTATGGGTTGGAAACATTCAAATAATGGCTTTTTTTTTGGGCCAAAGGATATTATTTGTTGGTATATTGGGTTTTTAGCGCAGACATTAGACGTTAGTCATTAAATATATTACAATTATATTAATTATGTCGTTTTCTTGCACATACATATAACAAAATATTTCATTTATAAAAGTATAAAAGTTTCATTAAAAATCAATGGAGGCTTAGCATTATAACGTCATGAACTTTCTTTTTTGGATATTCATTGAGGGAGTGGAAACAATCTAGTATAACAAGGAAAGATGCCATGTAATGGACAGTGATTTCTCGGTTCCCACATGCTGGCCATACAAAACAATAGGGCATTTGCAGCAGAACCAGTGTGGCGGGTTTACCAATTACCTCTGGTTTGGGGTCATCAGGTTACCAGAATGAACCATCCTCACAAACCTATTTTCCATGGCAAAAGATGCTTTCCAACAATAAATTAACACCTCTAAAATGCTATTATTATTAAACCTAACCTCAATCTGAAGATGAAAACATCCACGCTCTACACTTGACTGCCTACAAACAAAACTGAGAGTTCAAAAGTATGTAGTAAAGTATGTACTAAAGCATATGTAAGTAAAGGAACTGGTACAAGAAAACAAAAAGAGGAATAGAAATAGCAAAGAAAAGCTATAACAAAAAGAGGGTTCTTGTAATGGAGAAAAATAGGTTTATTTATACCCACAGAGTCTGGGTAGCTCCGCCCACCATGAATTGTCATTGGTCTACAATCATGCTCCACTTAGATGTATACTAAATGTTCTGATTGGCAGTTTCTTTGTCTGATGTGAATCTACACTGTGTTTTCATCACAAGACATCACAATGGCACAGTAAGCTGAGGGTTGACGTGATTATGGTGTGAATTCAGAGAGGGAATAATTCAAGCTTCAGTTGACTGTACTTGCTCCTTTGTAGTAGAATCAATGATCCCTCCTCTGCCTCTGTCTGAGCTTCGACTGGCCCATGAGATCACAACTGTTACACATCAAGAGGAAATAAGCCACAACAATACGCCTTTTGATTCACACTACCAAAATTCAAATATGAATTTCTGAGGATGAACGAATGAGAGAAAATTATTCAAATGTGTCATTTCAAAGTACAGGCCGTCATTTTGCTGCCCTAGTAGCCACTTTGCTTGTTCCAGTGGTCAGAGGTAGGAAAATTTCAGCTCTTAAAATGGTTGTGGTCTAGTTTCAGCGCAGCACCATTTTTCACTTCACTTTCCACTTTCTCCCTGCTCTGTTTATGGGTTAACCACACGCTCACTCATTCATTCAGCATGGCACAGATGCTGCTGTAGGCATCATGTGGCCTGGGTGTATGTGGAGCATAATGGTGCCTACATATTGGAGAGAACACTGAGAACATTGCAAATCCATTGATTTCAATAGGGAGGGTGTTTCACAAAGAAGACATTCAGAAAGTAATGATCCCTCATACGACCACAATACAACAGCCAATCAGAAGCTTTTTGATGTTTGACATACAAAATTATGAACTAATGAGATTTCAGAGTGGGCGGGGCTATCTGGCACAACACTACAGAAATAGAAGCTACGAGTCATGTTTGCAGCAAGAAAAATATCTAATCTAAAATCTTTATCTAATATCTAATTCAAGTCTATCTTTTCTCTCACCCTTTTTTATCATCAATCTCCATCTTTGTCTCTTCCTCTCCCATAGGTATGGACCATTACCTGTTGCAGACGAGGCATGTGTATGTGTGTTTGTGTTACTAGACTTCAGGATGTGAAGGCCCACTGTATTACCCCGTTTCCTCTTCCTCTCTTCTCCCTCATGGCTCACATCAGGTATATAGTCCATGGGAAAAGGAAGAGAGTGAGACGAAAGGGCGCCTATTTCCCATAAGTGTTGCTCCAATTCTCAACAATCCATAACCAACATAACCAGCTCAGGTCTGTATTAATGTTGTGAGTTTAGTTACACTGGAGTAAATGATGGTTGGTTGATTGATCACTTGGTTTGTAGCCAGGCACTTTGCTGTAATAAATCCAGGTGAAAATGACATATAAATACAACCATTTTGGTACACTGCCACCCTACAGATGGCTCTCCATTTAAACACGAACACAGGCAGTAAGACCTTAATATCAGTATATGATAGTAACTGTTCTATAAATACACTATTTGGCCTAGGTTTGTTGATTTAGAGACAAGATGTTACAAACAGAATGTGTTTTTGTATTCCACTGAGCTGCTTTTACATAGTTTTTCCTATGTAAATTTGCGCTAAATGCATCTTTGAACATTGGATTTGCTTCTTTTGGAGCATCCCAAACATGGCATTCTAAAAACTAGGTGCTCAAGTTAAAAAAAAAAATCTGTCTCAAGACCTTGCATGTTTTCCCATTTTTGTGTAAATGACCCTTTAAAGGAGTATTCTTAGTTCAAATGTTAAGCTAAATACACATAATTAGTGGAATAATAGTACCAAATTTAAAAATGCAATTGTGTAGCCACAAAACATAAACAATATGCATGTTAACATGATTTTTTGTGTAAAAAGTCAATACTGTGTAAATATCCTCTGCAAATTGGTCCTATTCACTTCCATTGTAAGTGCCTTGCCATAACCTTGTTTTTTTGCTCTTTTTAAAGAAAACGAGACGAGAAATTATTTTCTGAGCCACAAATTCTGTCAACTAAGCTTAACTTGTATTGAACCCGGAATATTCCGCCCTCACTGTGTGTAAGTGTCCATGGTGGTTCATTGACCTTCTTGAAGAGACTTTCTGCTTCCATTACACAACATACACAAACACACTCAAACATTAAGTGTAAATATGTCAAATCTTTACATGGAAATGGTTTGGTTTGGAACTGGAGGACGTTGGGGCGGGAGAGGCACTTCTGTAGCCCTCAGAGTGAGGGATGTCCTCTCACACATATGCACATATACACACTGGGCACTTGAGGTGAATTATTGTTCGCAAGTGGAAACTTGGCCCCCCGGCCTGGCTGCCGGTCCAGTGCTGACTAAGAGCACGGTCTGTGTTTTTGTCCCCCCCCTCACACACAAAAAGTGTACAGCTGCAGTCTTTCTCCACTGGGCCATTCACCTCTGAGCTCCTGCTGTAAAATCCACTGGAAACTGGAAACACAAACATGCCCCTGCCTAAAGCAGACTAACATCTTTCTTGCGGTCCAATTTTTGAATGTTATACTTTAACATATCCCATAACCCCACCCTGGCTGCCGTTACACTCAATGAAGCATCATGAGACTGCATTATGTGTGTTTTGCGGGACACACTTTGTGCAAACGCTATTTCTACTCTCTCATGGAAAATAACTCAGGACTGTCGATCTGACAGTGAGGGGAGTTTATTGTTGACTTAATTAAGGAGTCTTACACCACACAAACCCCATATTCACCCCCATGTAGTATTTCTGAGAAGAGACAATTATTGTAATTACAACTGTCTGATGACATGTTTGGTATAATGAATGTTTCTCATTAAGTTTCTCTAACCCCAAACAACCTGCCCCAATAGAAACCCATGCCTGTTTCGCATACTGCAGCAATAGCAGCGTCTGATAGCGGTAACCCCATGTTTATAGGATTTAGAATGTTTGAAATGTAATAGGCGTCTTGCCACTAAACATTGCTTTTAGTCTGGTGTTTTATTATACAGCGGCCCCAAAAAGAGTTTGGACACTTAAAAATTAATTTCGTTGTATTATAAAAAGTTATCAAACAGAGTGGCATTTAATATAAAGAAAGATAGCATAAGAATTGTTTTCAAGCAAATATAACTAGATAAGATTTTAATAATACAGTAAAAGATATACTGTTTAATATGCTCAATATGCTTCTCTTTTGCTCACCATGCAATTATTTGATTAAGAATACAGCAAAAACAGTAATATTGTGAAATATTACTACAATTTTAGGGTTGTAGTAATATTAACCCTAACCCTAACCCTAACCCTAACCCTAACTCCAGTCTTCAGTGCCACATGATCCTTCAGAAATCAATCTAATATGCTTATTTTGTGCTCAAATAACACTTTTATTATTATCAAAAGTTGAAAAAGTTGTTCTTCTTTTTAATATTTTTGTGTAACCCGTGTTAAAAATGTTCCTGGATTATTTTATGAATAGAAATTCAAAAGAACAGCATTTATTTAAAATAGAAATCTTTTGTAACAATGTAAATGTCTTTACTTTCAGTTTTAAACAATTGAATGCATCCTTGCTGAATAAAAGTATTAAAAAACAACTACTAACCTTAAACTTTTGAATGGTAATGCTAAAGTATTTGGACACTTTCTAGTGTCAAACATAACTGGAACATGTTCACACTTGTGTTTATTCTGCTAGGACATCTCTGTGAACTTGAGGGAAACTAAATCTCTCCTTGGGACAGTTAAAAGTACCAGCAAAAATGTCTCAGAAAAGTCAAATTTGTTCTGAGAAATTTTATTGACCTATGCAATGAATTTCAATTTTGGCATAGGCATCCAAAAACCTTTTGAGTCCACTGTATGTATTATAATGCTAAATATAGTCTGACTTCTGCCTTTTCTCTCTGCTTTTTCTGTCTTTTTTGTGTCCCATCAGAATGAAGGAAGTTCTGTGCTGACATTGTGGAAAAAGCTCTAGTAAGAGCCAGAGTGCTGGAGAAGGGAGATTGGTAACCAGAGGAAGTAATAATATAGTGTGTGTCCTGACTGATAGGGTACTGGACCCTCTTGTGCAAGTCTGTTATAATGAGCCATTTCCACTGTCCTCTTCTTCCACATTGATTTGAGTCAGCTGACATTCCATGACACATCTTTTGTCATCATTTGCAGAGTTTCAGCAGTGACGCCTTTAAGTCTTATGACAACTTCATCGCCTGCCCTTAGGAATTTTTCCTGTCAAAAGTATTTTTGACCCAAGAATGCTTTGTTTCTCACTCTGAACTGCTTGTTAAGCAAACATTCTTATCTCAGATCTTGATAAGCAAGCAAGACCGCCACCAACTTCCCTCTTCTGACATCAAAGTATGTGTGGCCTAATGTCCAGCAAGGTCATACATTAAAACTTTTGTTGTAGTTTACATAATTATATATTAATATATAAATAACATTATATGATTAATATATATGATTATGTACAGTCTAATGTGCATTTTAAAAAGGAAATTATATCCTGAATCCCTAAACTTTGACACTGTGGGTTGTAGGTAGTGAATGGTTGCACATATGCTGCCCTACAGAGGCAAAAGACCTTAACTCACTAGAGTGTCGAACTGAGAAAAATGCTAAATTTATTATAGGTAGGACACTGAAAATTGGGTATTTAGATGTTTTAATAATGAAAATTATCTATATAAAAACAAATCTTGAACTCAAACCTGACTTTTGACCACTATTTTGAAGTTACTCTGCCTTTGTATTGTCTGCAAAAAGTGTGAAGTCACACCAAGGCAAATGAGTAACTTCCACATTATCAATATTTGGTTGAACACCATTTGCAAAATCATTATAGTAACACCTGTATAAAAAAATATAGTGATTGATGATTTACCATTGCTTTGTTACATGGAGCAGTTTGGTAGCTGACCTGCCTATTTATGCTACAGGCTGCTAGCTAGCTAAATGAAGTAGATTGCGATCTATCTAATTTGTTTGTCTAATGCATCTTTTGTGTTACACAATTTCTTACTTTGACCTTAATGTCTGTATTTCAAAGCCATCTGATTCATCATTTTCCTTCAAGAGCAATGGGCCATCCTTAAACGCTGTTAGTAAAAACAGCCACTCAACTATTTGTTTCACCTACACTTTTATTCAGGTATAGCCTACTGTGTGTCAGAAGTGCTTCAGTGACAGATGTATGACACAGGCTACACCGTAATTTAAACACAGCAAACTTTAATGGACAGTAAAACAAAGGCAGAATACTGTAACTCCAGGCTTCTAAACAGCGGCTAAACAACAGCAGAGTACCTCAACTCAATTTGAGCGTTCCAAAACAAAGGCAAAGAGCAGTAACTGGCGTTATGGTGTTCTGCCTTGGTTTCTCCTGGGCTCGGAATTGACTCAAGATACTTATCCACATGATAAAGGAGGTCTTGAATGTCCCAAAAATATCAATAACTCATATTCGACCAAAAATGAAATTAGTGCTTTTTACCTTTGTAGGGCAGTATGTATCTGTGTGTATGAGAATATGAGTAAGAAGTAAAAAAAGGTGTCTGCACTTGCGGATCTGTGCGCTGCTGGGACATCTGCTCACTGTGTGCCGGCTCCAAATAAAAATCTCAGAAGTGGAAACTGGAACAAATAAAAATAGGATTCATGTCCTCTCTACTTCAGAGGTTTTGGAAGCCTGAAAGGAAACTTGTTTGTCAGCCTCTTGTGGCTTAGCAAGGGCTATATGTTACTTTTAGATGAAAATATGGTGCTCCAAACGGCCTAATAGATTGACTGGTTACTCCAGAGATTCCTGCAGCAAACATATGCATCACATGCTCCACATTTACAAGCTGCTTGCACTAAAGCTGAGCAATCAATGCACTCACTGACACCTCCCCTCCCCACACTATCTGATTGAACATTAGCAAACCTTTGAGCCTTGCTTAACGCAAGTTAAAAGTACATGTTCTTAAAAAGTTGAAGTTTTGCCATATATCAAAACCCAATGCTCTACAGGATTGACGACGGTCTTGTGTAGCGATGTCCTTCTTGTTAATGATAAAACCCATTAGGTGAAAGGATCTTGTCAAGAGCATCCAGCACAAACGCTGCTGCCTGTTTATCATCAACTGTGCCAGATTTTCCCCCAGGTTGAGCAGAGGTGCTTGTGTGATTGTAAAACCTGGAGATTATTGCTACTGGATGGAAGCAAGTCTCTTTCTATATAAATTAAGGTCAAAACATAAAGATGGTGAGAGCATGAACCTCATCAGGAATGATCTTCCTAATCAGCAGAGTTGAAGACAACACAACCTGAATCATAACGTCATAACCATCTACATACTAAGGTAAGTTCTATACTCATGTGTATATATATATACAGTATATATACTGTGCCACTATAAGATGTTGTTTTAGCAATGGTATAATGATCATATATAATTATTTCTCAGTCTCTTTATAGAATATTACCAGAAAATACAGTAAATTTGTATGCAGCATTAAAAATCAGGGAGAGAAAAAACACTTCTATAGGCTAAAGTGGCAGGTATTTAGTGACCTCCTCTTACACTTGAGCACTAGCAGGAACCTGGCTCTCTTAAACCTAAATGGAATGGAAAAGGACTGGAAAACTTTCAAAATCTAATTAGAAATTTCTCAGATTTTCTTCTTTGAGAAACTGGAAGAAGCCAGGAGGTCACACTAAATACTGATTTTTGGTTAAAGAAGCCATTTTGTTCTGAATTTCTTTTTTACTATTTGTACATATTTTCTGTATTTTCTGCTTGTATTGTAATAAAGACCACAAAAAGTAAATATGGATGGTCATTAAAGCATTGCTAAAACAGCAAAGCTGGTGGTGGTCTAAGATTTTTGCACAGTACTATATATATATATGTATGGAGAGCCTAGATATTTGTGTTGTTTATTATTTGCAAGTCACTTTGAATAAATGGCCACATGAATGACTGTATGTCGGAATGCGGTTTCAAAAGAAAAGAACAGAATGAAGATGGCAATGTGGCTTCTTTTGAGGCCTTCATGGGGAAACCCACAACACTGTTCTACATTTGGCATCATCTTTCAAGTAAACCAAGGTCAACAAATGCCAACAATGGTTGTCATGACAGCTGAGGTTGTTAAGAAACAACCACAACAAGTACATGGAGAATTGGTTGTTGTTGCAAATCTAAGATGTTAGGTGTGAGGGGGAAAAAAAACTCTTCTGGTAACATTGTTCCTTTTATGAATAACTTTTCCAACATAATTTCCAGTAGGCTTAAGTTTAAGAACATTTTAAAAGAACTGAGCTCATTTTGGTGTTTTTTAATCTTTTCACGTGTGAAGTGACAGAGCATTCCCGCGTGCTGTAGTTGAATTATAAAAATTAAGCATCTTAATAGATTAGATCAAACTGTTTCATTGCAAGTCTTGCAGCACTCCACCTCAGGAAAAGGAAATGCCATCTATATCATGATTAGAGGAAGCTGTGGTATCTGCATTTAAAATAAGAAACAACACAGTAACATTTTTTAAATTTCTTTTCTTTTTATTATCTATTTAAAAAGTTTTTTTTTGTTGTTTTTTTGTTACCTAACCAAAGATTTCCATTCGCCTCTGGTACAGGTAGTCCCTGACATGAATACTTAGTACATATCATAACGAAGGTTCACAAACAAAAATGCTCCGGGCTTGTACTGCAGTTTTAAAGGAAGATGCCAAACTGGCTGCTAAACTAAGTGCTTCAGTAGACATGAGTTTGATGAAAATGCAGAGAGAAAAAAATGCTGGTCATGCAAGTTCACTTTATTAGCATGAGAAAGAAAGAACAGAGGATTGCACAATATTTTGCACAATCTGTCTGGTTATCTATTTCAATGAATGAGTCTCAACATGACCATTCAAACTACTAACAGTGATATGTTAACTAACTGACAAATGTTTAATGCATATTCTTGGGAAAGAAGGTGCAGCAAGAATCCAGACTGCAGAATGCACTAATCCGGTTCAGATCAGAGAGTGTAATGAGTTTCTGCGCACTGCGAATCAAACAACACCAGAATCGTGGAGAGAGAGAACGGGCGACGTCATGGAAAGAATGACGTCAGGTTAATTAGCCGCCGGGGAAGACTCGTCCGTGGCTGTGGGCGGAGCTAACCACGACAGCACGTGCTGAAGCGTGCCGTTTATTAGCTTCAAATAAGCAACGACGCGGAACAAGTTATTTTACATTTAACCGGTCTCAGGAACATCTTTATAAATTATGTTAATACGCGCGGACGCTGAGCAGAGGGTGCGCCTAATGTGATTGACACCTCATCTCAGCCAATGAGGATCATCCTGTATGTCAGTGCCCGTGCATCACATGTCTCAGGCGACGCGAGGCTGTGGGAGGGATTTCTCTGCAGATTGGAGGAGCTAGATAGACGGCAGAGTGAGTCTGAGGGAGACCGAGAGAGTGAGGGGGATCTCAGAGGCACCGTTCGGAGAGCTTTGTGAGTGTAATTTCACCATTTCTCGCATGCATGCTTGTGGTATTGCTGCATTTGAAATGCACCATTTTTTTGGCTTCCTCTCAGCTGTTTGTCTACATCCACCGTGCTTTTCCGTTAGCCTGCGATATTATCAGCTAGCCAAATTGGCTAGGCAACTCCTGCTAGTTGGTAGCAGGCAGAGAAAGGGGCAAGAAGGCAACCAGGCTGCTGTGCATTTTTAACCCACACCTGCCTATTTTGACTGCAGGGGAGGGGTGTGTGGAAAATCAATGGGGTTTTAATATATCACACCATGTTGCGATGCTGGGATGATGTGTAGTGCACGCTGGAAAGTTGCTTTTGACGTGTGGAGCTTCTAAAATGTGTTCGCCTGCGCGCGCCGCGTTTCCACAGATATGATCACGCGATGCAGCGTATATTTTCGAAATACTCCTGTTGAAATATATACGTTGGAGCTTTAACGTCATTTAAAATATTTCGATTTTGTGTTTTTCTTTTGCTCTTTTGACCATAATGTTATTTTATCCGCCGTCAGTCGTTTAAAAGGCTGGCGTTGTTACCGTTACAGAACCCTCGACTGTCAGTCGGGTCTTTGAGATAAGAGTGCTAACTCACTAGAAAGTCTATGATTTTCATTGGATTTAAAGCGACAATTTCTTCTTTTACGCGAGCGTTGTGTCGTTTAATGACAGCTCTTATGAAATGCTGTCAAACGAGCCAAGTTGTTCAGCTGAAAAGCGACCGTCTCTGTCCGTCGGACAGTCGGTGGCTTGTGACATTAGCCAGACGGGTATTTTTAGGGTTTTACCCGAAAATGACCGTTTGAATTGCGGCGGAAAGTTGGAGAGCGTTTCAGTTTCGGGGCAAGATATGATGTTGGTCTGGTGTCATTTATTATTCTTAAAACAGTGCACCCTTTTTGACAGGATGCCTTGAGTTGAGACCGCTAGCAGGCTAAAGCCAAAAGCGAGGACGCTTCAGCTGTCAACTTGCCTTTCGAAGCAATGTCAGTTAAGTGTTTTAAAACAATCTTCGTTCAACCAACATTAAAAAGCTATTTCACTCATAAAATGTAAATTAGGTCATCATTTACTCCGCACTGTGTTGTTCCAAACCCGTGTGACTTTCGATGTTGAACGGAATGACAGCCGCAGCCACCATTCACTTTCATTGTATGGAAAAATGCATTTGTCACTGGCTATCGGTTGTTACTTTCTTCACAAATAAATAAATGTAAGGTGCGTAACAACATTAGAGTGAGTAAATGATTTTTTTTCTGTTTGGGTGAACTGTCCCTTTAAGCTTGGCGCATTCGTGTCAACAGTTGTAGTATACAGTCCTAATTCCTCCTGTCATGTGTGACTGGGCATGGAGACTGGAACAAGAGCTGTGCGACACGTCAAATTTGCTAGGATCGTATTTGAAGGAGCAGATGTGCAAAACACAATGTACCCAACCTAATCGGCTGACTTATTGTGTCTACTGTCTGCCTAATGTGTTGAGATTGAATGTGGCACCTAGAATTTCTAGATAGACCCCGGTGTGAGTTTAAATCGCGTGTCAGGTCTGTTGCTCCTTGGCGTACATCATTCTCTGCCGTGTTGCTTCTTTTGCTTCTCAAGCTTTTATAGTCCCTGATAATACCTCGCTGTATGACAGCAATGCTGAATTTGACCTTGAGTCTATCCAGTTTATTCAGCTTTCTCTAAATCGTATGGGTGTATTTGTGCACTTTTTGGTCTACACAAATGCTTTGTGTACGCTGACTTTTGATATGTGTAGATCACTACTCAGGTAATTGAGATTTGTGGTGAACATATTAAGTCATTGATATAACAACAGTTGTGGTGCATAACAGAGCAAATACTGAGGATTTTCTTGCAATCCAGTATTCTTTACATTGTAACTGCAAAGCATTAAACTGCCTCTGTTAAAAGAGACGAGTGTTTTATAATTTATTGCAGGATGGAAATATATTATTTGACTTCAGTAACGGTTTCATATTTTAATGATTTACCCTTAACATAAACTAACCTTTGACTGTCAAGTGAGCTTCTGAGGCCTTTGGACTGTTGTGTGCACGAGCATGGCCCAGTTGTATATCTATTGATTTAATATCTTCTTTTTTGACCTAGATATTAAATGCATTGAAATATTCTTATTAGTAAAGCTTTATAGTAGAATTGTTACTTAAGCTCTGTGAGAAGCAGCTTGCGTGCAAATGATGATTAGGATTAATCTTATTGTCATGCGTAAATTGTCATATTATTGTGTTATATATTGTATTGATGGGTGTATGTTTTAATACATCCCCCCGTAACGACATCTCTTCTCTGATGACGTGTTCATTAGCATGAGGGCGGGACAACCTGTCACTCGCATGAGATCAGAGCAAATGACAATGATCCAACTATCCCAAAGGACAAAATCAAGTCCCGCTCTACGTTTTTTTTTTTTCTGCTTCAAGAAGCCTATTAAAAAGACTATTGCAACTTCCATTTCATTCTGACTTTAAGTTAAGAAATGAGTTTTCTTAACGGATGTTGGAACGATGCATTGCTCTGTCATAGGGTCGTAACAGATCGATCGTAGTTGATCCGTACGGACCAGGCCCCACGGTTCACGATTCACGGATTAATTGCCAAGTTTAGGCTAACCATCATAGAGTGAAAGTTTATCATTTGCGTGTATTTTGTCTTGCCAGTTTGCACATTCAAGCGATTTTAAACCATTCAAGCACTAGAAGAGGCGAAAGAGAACTCAATTTGTTACTCGCACGCTATTATCTGTGCTCACAGCCGCACACACAGAGGAGCGTTTCAGATAGTGCGAGAACAACAAATTGATTCCTTTTTCGCATCTCCTTGCATTTGAACGGACACATACACACAAAATTATGTTAAAATACCTATCTTGCAAGTGTTCTTGTAACACAGTCGGTTATGTCTAAAGTGAACGTAAACAGTTGAGGAAGAAATCGGATGTGTATCAGTACATTGGATTGGTGCATTAGCTCTTAAAGTGAAAGCAGCCTATACATATCTGCAGCTATCTATACATCTAATATTTAATATAGCTATCTGTTCACTAATGCTAATCAAACAATACACAGCTTTAACAAAGATTAATCTATATTTAATTTATACAGTGAACATGATAGTTTTATTTCTGTATGCCTACATGCTACTGTTAGACCTTATGTTATTTGTAACTGTATTATATTGTATTTATCTATGCTTGTAATTACACTGTAAACCCTAATGATCAGAATAATTAACTGGTTTGAGTAGGGCAAGCTTAAACAAATTAGTTCAAACAAATTAACCTTTTGGAGTACTCAGAACTTTCTTTTTCTTTTGAGTTCATGAAACTGAAAGATTGTATGAGGAGAAAAATGATGAATTAAGTGTTGTTTTGTGTGGAAAGATATGTTGGTGTTTAATTTTCAGTTATGTTGGGATTTATAGGGGTTTCTGTTGTTGCAGTTTTAGTGGTTACCATTGTGCTGAGGAGTAGAGCCTGTGGTTAGGTTGAGAATGGGCTGTGAAACTTCAGGACTACATATGTTGTATGTTGTTTAACTGTGTGTACATACAAGTATATAGTAGTCTCTTTGTTAGTTATATTAGCACCGGTGTGCTTTTGGTTGTTAGAAGTTTACTGCATGAGACTATGTTAAAATGCAATGGAATTGTAAGAGTCAGCCTCATCAATTTCAATATACATACAATAAACATGTTTGCATAGTACAAAATCAAAATTTAAATTTCTACTAACTTAAAATATTTTATATATTTTTGAATTGGGGTTAACAATGTACTCAATATCCAAAGTTAAGAGAAATTAAGACACAAGTACTACAAACTCAAAATCTAAAAGTTCTACTTAAACTTGGAAATATCATGACTCAAACAAGTTGAGGTAACTACTTACCTCAAATTTTTTAGTTTTGCCAACTTATTTGGGTTTACAGTCTAGTGTATTTGTTCTTATTTTATTACTGATTGTTCTTTTGTCTTTAAAAATGTCTAAACTTTAGTAGTTTTTTTTCTGTGGTATCAAAGTAAGCATGCTTTAAGTTATAAATGGAAAGCAAAGTTACATTTGCCCCCACCCAAATTTATTTTTTATTTTATTTATTTTTTTGCTGATCTGGAAAATGATCCTATCCGTGACTCAAAAACCGTAATATGATCCAAACCATGAGTTTTGTGGTCCGTTGCACCACTACTCTGTAGTATATTGTTTTGTTTGATTTCAACACTAAACCCAAATTATATGATTATAGACATTTGTTGTACCTCCAGTAATGAGATCAAACTAGAGAGTGTGGTCAAACAAAATTGGCATGGTTTAGCACAACGTATATATTACAAACTGTAACATTATATTAATTAAGTAAATGTGAATGTGTTCCATAATGACTAGAATGGAAAAAGGGTAACTTAGCCCCTCTCTCTAGTATTGTTTATGTAAGAGGCCACTGCCTTGGTGTCACATTAATCTGAGGTGACATTCAACCCCTCATAAGCTATTATAAACAGCTAAAAATAGAGTGTTGTGCTATAAAGTACATTTGAATAATGTTGCTATTTAATTACTGTATAGCATCATGCTTTATGCCTTAATCAGATGTTTATGACAGAGATAAAATGGCCATCTTAGGGGCAAATGTGTTTTCTGTCCTTAATCTAAATGAGGTCTGTAAATAAGAAAAATGTTCTATATTTTCTTTGACCTTAAAAGTTAAATTAGCAAATGAAGAATTGCTGTTCAGGCTCTATTCTCATTTAAAATCAGATTTGCAATCACATTTATGTTTTGTTTCGATGGACTCAACTTGATGCTCCTTAAAAACAGTTAGTGAAATCCCTTTTTCCCCCAGTCAAGGAATGTGGAAGCAGTACTCTTTGACTGGTGCTTACAGGTGCTGTCTTTATAAAGTGTGCATCTAAATATAAACAGATTGTGTTTGGACAGAAACAGAACCTTTAGTCATGTCGGTCATGCCCTCATCCATTCACCAAGTGACATTCAATGAGTTGAGCAAATATAAATTTTGAAGCCTCATCATGCCCATTATCCCGCCACGTCTAATGGTTTGCGTCATCTCTGATTTACTATGCAGTGTCAGACATGGAGGCAGGGATTGGAGCAAATGGATGGCTTATGTGCTGTGAATGGCACCCATAACAATCAACTTAAAGGTTTCTGTTCTTCAAAATCTCTTCTTTAGATATGCTGTTTTAGGCCCTGGTGATAAAACGAAACCACTGAGCCTTTAAGTACGTAGCTGTTTTGCATTTTTAGTATTTTTCCCACTGCTCATCATAACAAAACAGAAATAATTATTGGGGCCCTATGAAATCTTTTTTTTTTTTTTCCTTAAATTTTAATAATCAAAATGGATGTCTCATTTGAATTCATAAAATTGAATAACAATTTAATAATTTATAAATAACAATAGTGCCCTATGAAATTTTTTATTTTCTCAGAAATTCTGTGTTTTATGATTTAATACAAATTTAAATGGCAGTCTTTTTGCATTTTAATATTCACAGACACTATCCATATTGCTATTTGATTAAGTGTACAGTCTTTTGATTTATTCATCCAAATTTAGGCAAATTCCATGACATTTCGCATTGTACAGTAAATCCCGCTTTTATGCCTGGATTCCGCGTTCTGCATCACGGAAAACGGCGCCCTTGACATATGAAGGGTTTTATTTTTCAGCCTGAAGGATTCATTTTGTTTAATGGGCTTTTTTTGGAGGTGTCATTCAGGTTCCTCTTGAGGAGTTGTTCTTTGTGTGGTTGAGTTGGTGGCAGGCTGCTGTGAGTTGGCAGGATCAGTGTCTGAGGGTATAGTAGAAGTGCCCAGTCGGTGGTGTGAAGTGGCCTTAGGTGCACTGAGCCATGTAGCTTGAGTAAGGCGGGGCGTCTCTGCATTGTACCCTCCACATAGAAATGGCCTGACCCATTTCAGCAACAGCCAGCGGGGGGATGGGCAGTCTGAGGCTGCTAAAAATACCCCATTACCGACAGCTCTACTGCAGAGGGATCCCTGGAATCGTTGTCCTTGACTAGCGTGAAGTTGGCTTGTACAGTGTAGGGTCTCCAATTGCCAACCAAGACCGAGAGGGTTTTCCTTAGGTTTTCTTGCAGCCTGCTTTCAAATGCATTGCATTTTGTAATTGGGGAGCTCTTAGATCGAATGTGAACCTGCCTATTTATTCACAGGTGCATAGATAAGTGTATAGTTTTTAGGGTGGATAGAATGTTGGCTAAATACATGAAATTACACAGTGCCGGATGTATTGTAAATGCCTGTTTCTTTGTGTGGACTGTCAGAAATCTCATAAAAGTATATGATATGATGCTTAAATTATTGGTCTTAAGGCAGTCCACCACAGGTGCAGGTCCAAAACTGTCCTCTAGCTTTGTATGGCAAGGGTTAACATTACTGTTGCTCAACCATACTGTGCTAGCTGTTAGTTTGAAGATCCAATCACAATGATTTTCCACTGTTGTGACATGTGACCTGCTCTGCAACCTGAAACTGTCACGGCACAGCAAAGGTTTGGCACTTCCCTCATCGTGGCCATGCAGTCACTCATAGATGATAACTGGGAGAAAAAATAGGTCGACTGTACGGGACAGAGGTTATCTTGCTTGAAACCTGCACACATTCTGTTATTTACAATGTAACTTCTTTTTGAATTGTCATACTGTGATAATGAAATGTGTACCACGACTGCTTGAGATGACAGTAATTTCAGGAGGTTCTGTTTTTACCCATCATCGATTTTCACAGACACGTTTTAGGACCAGTTGCTATTTCAAAAGGGAAGAACACAGTTAGCTGCTGCAGTGCAAGGCTGTTGGGTGTTTCCCTTTTCACTTCCAGTTTTAATAAGAGATAAAACCAAGCTTGTTGACTGACGTACTTTAGACTTTATTTGCTAATGCTCTTTATGTGTTTTACTGTATTTATTTTTGGTTGTGCAGGAACGTTTTTTGTTGCAGCTTCATAAAAAGGTCAAGTTCAGAGTTTCTGCACCTAAATGAGTAGTTTTAGCTAAAGATTTTTCTCTTAATTTGTCTGCAATGTTCATGACATTGGCTGTGAGAGAAGTTGATTGCCCAGCTGGTAGCCTGTTACAGAGCAGCATGCTGTTCCACATGCAGGTAAATCAGTCCTGGAAGGCTACTACATGTTTTACCTCTGCTTACATAACGAAAGCACTCTCAACAACTCTATCTTCTCATCCTCAAAGTTTTAATTTTCTCTCTGGTCCTCCTTAAACCTGTTCAGATCACCCCTACTGGGTGGTAATTTCCTTTATTATATAATTCTAATAAAGTAATTTAATGAAATCTTCCTGATAAAGGCAAGGAGAGCAGAGGGTATGAATGGCCACATGACAAGGGTGTTGGTTTGAGAGACAGGCTGTATGGTGCTCGGACAGACAATGTCTTGATTGTCTGCATTTTAGTTAGCCCTATTATCTACTAAAATAGTCCCAAAGAAATTGTTCATTGAAAGTCCAGTGGGATTTATCTGTGAAGTCTGAGAGTGTGTTATTTTGTTTGAGGGCATGTTATGGATATGGAACATTCTCTTTTGTTTGTATACATGAAAATATGAAACTTCATAGATTCCAAGGTCTCATTGTGCTTATTTACACTTTGTCACTTCAAGTGCAGTTATTGCATTTACTTTTTGTGGTTTTTGGCAGATGCTTTTATTGCATTTAATGTATACATTGGGAATTGAACCTATGACCATGCTCTCAAAAAAAAAAAGAATTATTGTGTTGTGCATTGACTGACTATATAATTAAATGTCATTCTGGTAATGAAATCTCTACATTAACATTTAAAATACTGCTTTCAGTTGTGCTCTATTCCATCAGTTTCCAAATTTAAAGCATTTTCATGTTGCTTAAAAAAGCCATGTATAATGTTTGGGGGAAAAAAGGCTTTTTTGTCTCTCACATAGTTAAGATGGCAGGTCAGTTCCCACGCTACTTCTCAAAAAACCCCACATAGTTCTGCCTGTAACAGTGGGTAGCATGTCACCTTAAAACTCAGCCAGTGAGTTCGTTCTTACTAATTCCAGGCCCGATGGAGAGTTTTCTAAATTTAAGGTGTTTTGTGTTGAAATTAACGCACAAAATCTATTGTGCAGTTGGGTTTTGCATTTAGGAATATTAATATATATAATAATTAATTTATAATCAAACATTCTTTTCTTTTTTTGCAGGTCCTTGGGCTGATTGTTTTAAGGTTTTATTCACAATGAAAGCAACGCCACAGGCTGAGGGGAATGGCTTGTGAATTATCCCAGTCCTGCCACCTGCAGTCGGGCATCCTCCTCCTCCTCCTCTGAAGGACGTCAGTTGTTTATGGGAACTACTGGCATTGGTCTCCTGAGGATATAGCTCTCCTTTTGGGACGCCATTTTTCCACCCTTGCTGAGACACGGTGTAGCCGGGAGACATGGCTAACAACTCATACAGCGGGGTGAAGAACTCTGTGGCCGAGCCCAATCACGATGGAGAGTTTGGCTGCTCGCTTAAAGAGCTGCGCTCTCTCATGGAACTGCGAGGGGCTGAAGGATTATACAAAATCCAGGAATCTTTTGCGGACGTTAATGGACTTTGCAGCAGACTGAAAACATCGCCCATAGATGGTACATAATCATTATCTTGCTCTTACTTTGCTTTGCAGGAAACAAAATACAGTTCAAGGAGGAACACTCACTCTTTGGATGGTTTTAAACAGCACTGTTGCATCACACTCTTAACAAATAGATGTTAGCAATTGCAAGCAAGTCAGTTACACTTGAATGGAATCTTGCTGCATTTTAGTGCATCTGCAGTCTATTGGAAGGTTCGCTGCTGTTGTCCCATTGCTGCTGCTGCTCGCTACATCAGCCAGGGCTCAGGCAGCACATGGACAGTATGCTGATATCTTACACAATGTCTAATTGAGATGTAGATCTTTTTTCTTTACTAAACAGCAAGACTAGACAGAGAATATCCTGAATATAGCCTGCATGCATGTCGGTGTGTTTGACATTTCAAATAAAAGTCCTTAATGTCAAACACAGATGCATTTACCATCCCATCCGATATAGTTTGTGAGAATATGTCTACAGCAGGAATTTGACAGCTTTTTTATTGACTAGTATATTTCTTTTGCTCAGTTTATTTATCCATTTATTTGTCTCTAAGGCTACTGTTTTAATCTTTTTATAAAGCTAAATCACAAATGCTCTCTAAGGAGTATTTTAATTTGAATGGCAAAACACCTACTGTTAGTATGTGCTCAATTAACTTTGAGTTTATAACATTTACCAATAAGATTATTTTAGCAATATAACAGCATGCAACTATTATTTGTGCAAGCAATCTGTCGAAGCACCTGACACTCCACATGCAGCCATATGCTCATGACTTTCTTCGAAGCTTTTAAATAGCAAATCCTTCCATACTTTAGACAACTTGGGTTGTGAAAGTGTTCCTCCCAGTAAAAAGTGCAAAATGACGTCATTGACAGAAGTTCTCTGTGCAGGTATAGTCTTTATGGTAACATATAGAAAAGTGCAGAGTCAGCGTGCAGCCCACAGCTGCACCTCCATTGGTTTATTACCTCTCTGTAGACATTTGGTTTAATCGCTGACCTGACCTTGATTGAACTCTTGGGGGAAGGGATTTTCAGTTTGATCCCAGATTAAAACGGCACCATGTCCATAGCAGTTCTCTGCAGGCTCTTTGAGACGCAGTTCTATCATGCTTGAACACGCTAGGGGTCGCAGATCAATATTTCATCATGTCATTTGGGAGCTTTTGCCAGTGTTTCCATGAGAATACTTCACTTGCCAATTTAACATGCAGGCTTGATCAGCAGTAATGTGTTTTTGTTATTGAAAGTCAAAATATAGCACGTTCCTGATGGAGAGCTACAAAGCGACAGTCTTAGTGACTAAGACTCTCGCAATTAGTTTTGCTCCTCCATTGAAGAAAATGTTGAAAATGGGGATTATGGGTGCTTGCTGGGATGTTCTGTTTGGTGACAGTCCCAAGTTTCTATGATATTCTGGTATCCCTTTTTTCATTGTAAATCCTAAGACTATTTTGGCCAATTTTATAGTCCAATCCAGTCACTTAGAAAAGTAATATCATTTGAGGTATCGTTCATGTCCGTACAACAAAATATTTCAGTATTAACAACAATAATAATAGTGATGCTTGCATTAGTATTAGTGCTGCATGATACTGGAAAAAACTGACATTGTGTTATTTTGTTTTTCTGCAATATATATATTGCGATATGAAAAAAGAACTCACCATATGACTTGAATAGCTCTATTTGGAAAGAATTAATCATTCTAGGATGATTGGGGTGATTTTGTAGGTGAGTGAATATGCANTCCAGTCACTTAGAAAAGTAATATCATTTGAGGTATCGTTCATGTCCGTACAACAAAATATTTCAGTATTAACAACAATAATAATAGTGATGCTTGCATTAGTATTAGTGCTGCATGATACTGGAAAAAACTGACATTGTGTTATTTTGTTTTTCTGCAATATATATATTGCGATATGAAAAAGAACTCACCATATGACTTGAATAGCACTATTTGGAAAGAATTAATCATTCTAGGATGATTGGGGTGATTTTGTAGGTGAGTGAATATGCATAGAAAATAATAAACAAATTACAAGCATAGATAAATATATTAGAACAAAGATACAAATAAATAAATAGTGCTTTATATATATTCACAGTATAAATTAAATATATTAATATTAACACAGTATAAATTAAATATAATTAATCTGTGTTAAAGCTACAAAAGTAATTTTTCTCTTTTGTCTTTTTTGTTTAACATTCCTGACACAGAAAGCAGTAGAAATATTAAGCTGCTGTCACTTTCTCAATTGTTTAGTTCACCTAAGCCAGGAGCAACTGTTTACGAGGATACTCAATGTTTTACGTTCATTTTCTTTTTTTTTTCTTCTTTTTTTTGCATGTATGTGTCCGTTCAGGCACAAATAGACGTGGAAGAGAACGGCGTTTGGTGTTCATGTGCGTCTGTGCAAGTTCAGAATTCAGTTCTTTTGTGTCTTTGTGCGCTCAATTGATTTCAAATCGCTTGAATGTTTAAACTAACAGGACCTAAAACACGTGCAAATTATAAACTTTGTATGATGGTCAAACTTTGCAATTAATTCGAGAATCACGTGCATTTTGAACCGTGGTGTCTGGTCCATACGGATTAATGATCTCTATACTTGACATCACACATTCTGCGATATGATTATCGCGGATACACACATCACAATTTCGATGCTAAAATGATATATCATGCAGCCCTAATTAGTATTAATGTTGCTGCTAGGTCATAAACAATACCTGATCTGCATTAAATGTATCTGACATTTGGCAGAGCAGCAAACTCTATCTTTTGGTCTTAATAATGAGGTAATTCTACATTCTGATATGCATGGCATGCTTGTATGTAGTGTCACCTGCTGCATCCTGCCTTCACAAGGTCTGACTTTTATTAGCAGGCGATGAAATACTGAGTGATTGAAACAAAGGCTTACTGTGCTGTCTGCAGTCCAGAGCTATACCTTTGTCATTGTGTCAGTGGAAACTATAGCGTCAGTGGAAATGTATATTTCGACTTCATGGCTCAAATAATGGGGTCACACTGATAACGTCGATATGACTTCTAAAAATGTGTGTTTTGTTTCCTGAATAGACTGTCTGAAATTTGGCCCATGCTGTGCCCGAGCTTTGTATACCATGTGAATTATGCATTAGTCATAGAAGAATAGTCTGAGAATTTCCCCCTAGATATTCTATTCAGTGCCTGGACTGATAGAGGGCCCTGTCGCATGGCCAGTCTCGCTACACGGCACACGGCTAACTGAGATCGGAGCCCCACAGTGATCCGCCAGTTTAGCTCTGCCCTGTTCCCTCTGCTTCACAATAGCACGCTGGCAGGCAGCCCTGCTGTTATGACACGTTTTACAGCTTAATCAGATCACTCAGCTTTGCCATAGGAAATTAAGCAGTCATTCAAGATTACAAGAGCTTTGACAATTGAAAAGGGATTTCTAATTAGTAAGTAGGCCATTTCTCAATTTCGAGGCAAAGCCACCACTAATCTTTCTACTTTTTCGATTTAACTAGTTACTTTTTACAGCTCTTTTGGCGTCACTTTAAATTGTGACGTTCTTTTCATCTTATTCATGTGAATACTTTTTATGCTAGCCCATTTGACTACCATTGAAAGGGTCCTCGAGTCTAATGTATTACACAATTCACATGTGTAGACACAAAGGATTTCTGCAGCAAATTAAAGGCAAGGGCCGATGATTTGTTTTAACTAATGGGATTTTTAATTGAAAAGGGCTACTAGTATGTATGACTCCCTTTAATGGGCCCTCAGGACAAGCCTTACTAGGGCAGTAAGAGTNNAAAAAAAAAAAAAAAAAAAAAAAAAAAAAAAGTGTTCAATTTGCTATTCACAATTCTTTTTAAAGGACATAATACAAATATTTCTGAAGGATATCTCAGAAAAGACTTAACTGCTTAAATCAAGTGGAAGGTGATGTTTGTAAGGTATACAACCCACCGCAAGCTTCATCCAGTACTCTTAATACCATAGACCCAGGCTCTGGCACTCTCAAGTGTGTTAAAGGTAAAGTGTGCGTTTTCTAGCTTTTTCTTCTTTCTCACCTTATAAGCAAGACATTTGTAGGTTGATTTCAATGATAAGTGGATACTTCAAAACATTGCTCTGTTTGATTGAGCATCCTAGGCCCAAATGATAGCGGAAGTTGGAGACGGAATTGTCTACATTTACAGAAAAGACACATTTTGCATTTAAAGGGTTAGTTCACCAAAAATGAAAAATCTGTCATTAATTACGCACCCTCATGTCGTTCCAAACCCGTAAGACCTTTGTTCATCTTCAGAACACAAATTAAGATATTTTTGATAAAATCCGAGAGGTCATAGACAGCAATTTAATTACCACTTTCAAGGCCCAGAAAGATAGTAAAGACATTGCAGTGGTTCAACCTTAATTTTATGAAGCGACTAAAATACTTTTTGCAAGCATACTTTTCATCTCTTCCCTCTTAGTCTACTACGCTGTTTACATTGTAGACAGTGCAGCGATTCCAGATTCTACGTCAGAACGCCGACACTGTACACATGAGCAGCACGACGCACGCGTGTGATGCTGACACAGGAGCTGGCCAATACTGAGTCGGCGTTCTGACGTAGAACGTGGAAGTGCTGCACTGTCTACAACATAACCAGCGTAGGAGACTGACAGGGAAGAGAAGAAATTGTTGAATAAAGTCGTTATTTTTGTTTTGTTTTTGCGCACAAAAAGTGTTCTCATCGCTTCATAACATTAAGGTTGAACCACTGTAGTCACATGGACTATTTTAACAATGTCTTTTCTACCTTTCTTGGCTTTGAAAGTGGTAATTAATTTGCTGTCTATGGAGGGGTCAGAAAGCTCTCGGATTTCATAAAAAATATCTTAATTTGTGTTCCGAAGATGAATGAAGGTCTTACGGGTTTGGAACGACATGAGGGTGAGTAATTAATGACAGAAGTTTTGATTTTGGATGAACTAACCCTTTAAATGCAGCTGCACCTGTCAGAAATATCCTTCTGTCTTGAGTGCTTACTATAGATGTTAGTAAAAAAAGAAAAATGAAATATTGCATCTAAAATTTTACCAGCATGGGAGATCACTAGAATGATGTGTTTGTGAGGTATACAAAGCCATCGCTCATAATTTGCTTTGTTGATGTCTGTATATTGAATGGGTTGATAAGCATAGTTATTTATTATTTAATGTTTTCTCTTGTCTTGTCTAGCTTGTTAAATATTTATTGAAAGTTCTGTTAATAATTTACCCCGTTTCTTTCCTGAATTAACACATTATAGATTAGCAAAACATTTGCTTCTCCATAGAGGCCCCTGTTTTTGTGGCTGTCAAGGTCTCAGGTGAAAATAGAAACTGACGTCAAATGATTTGGTCTCCTTTGGGGAAAATGCAAAAACCTTGGAGTCTTCACAGCAATTAGTGCAAATGCTAGTTTTAGGTTTACAACACCTAAAACGTATTAGTACTTCCAGCAATCACAGCGCTACTTCTACGCTCAATAGCATGCAAATGAATAATTAGCTGTCTAAATGCCCATGTTTTGATGGTCTTAGTTTTTTTTTTTTTTTTTTTAATCTTCGCCTCAGTGATGCTTCAGACTAGCTGTCTGCATGATCTGGAGTGAGAGTGGAATTGGGATGTGTAATGCAGCATAAATGCATTTTTGACAGAGGCGTAAGACCTGACTCATCTGCTCCTTAGCCCACTCTCCAAGCAGGAAGAGAGAATGTAATCCTCAGCCTCAATTTCCACACTACACAAACCTGGATTTAATGCACTGGCGTTGAAGCAGGCAGAAGTTTTCAGCAGTTAGCTGCTGTCATCAAGAAGTATTGATTACCAGTATAAACAAACATTTTTAGTTTGCTTCCTTTTTAGTTTCTCTTCCTTAAGTGATTTTCAGAATCTATGTATGTAGATTTCATTGCTGAAGTCATCTAAAATCCTATTTAAAGTTCATTCCCTCCGTTTAGTCTAAATGCACCAGTGTTGCATGACATTGACCCCAACAAAACTTATTTTTTATTACAATCACAAAGATCATAACATTCAGATTGTTCCGTGAAATAGTTTCCACTAAAATAGTAATAGCTCAAAATAGCTTGAGACAGTTTTTATTACAAAGAAATGGCAGGTAACAAATTGAATTAAACATGAAATAGAAAGACTTAAATCACATTCTCCTGTAAAACATGCTCTCAATAATCTTACAACTTCAAAAAATATTTTTTTTTACTGTATTGGTTGAACATGGCATCGAGAAATTAGTCAACATATTTTCATTTACATTTATGCATTTGGCAGATGCTTTTATCCATATCTACTTGCATTGCATTCAAGGTATACATTTGATCAGTTCATACCTTCTTTGGGAATCAAACCAATGACCTCTACTATTTGAGCTACAGGAATTCCCATGTATACCTTAAATGCTGTGTAAGTTACTTATCATCGGTCAAATGAATTCATTAATGCAAATGTTGCAGACAATGTAGTTGTCCAGACAAAAAGCTGTTTGGTTTTGTAGTCAAAAGCTGAGTGTAATCCAGTAGCACAAATGTGCTTTTGAGACACTGAGTGTTAATATGCGGTGAAACCTTCAACTCAATGGGAGACAGCAAGAGCCAAGCGGCTCTATGGCTTTGCTGAGTAATGTGGAGGATGTTGTCATGACAATAGGCTCTGCTGACCAGGCTACTCTCTGGTCTGGCAGGCAAACCATCCTGTTCAGTCACACATACACATTCATTTTGACGCCCAGACACTAGATGCATAAACACACACACTCATGCATGCTTTTTGTCCGCACGGCTCATTCACCACATCTAGACGTGCTTTCTTTGTCTCTTAACGTGATGAGTGTGAGTGAACTGAATGCACACACCTTGACTTCTTTGAATACGTGCTTTGAATATAGAGACTTATTCAAATAGGCAAACCAGAGGACTGCTGTTAAACCAGTGCATTTGAATGATTCTTGTGAATGAGTGTACAATGAACCCAACATTTGTCTTTGTACTGTCAGTTTTGGCATTGGGCCTGGATTAACTAAGTTTTCACACCCAGGAAATTTTCAGGATCTTGTGTCAAAATCCCCACACGCTTTACTGCTGTACGGCCAGTATTAATGGATTAGCTGTGCTAATAGCTCCTAATCGATGAAGTACAAAAGAGTGTAAGCCTTTTTTGTAAATGTATTTTTTCTAACAAAGATTGTAGCCTGGACATGGACAGACATGGCTAAAATTGTTATCTGTTCTGTCAGACATCCATAGAATCATTAGTTTAAGAGTGCCGACAGTCAAAAAATATCATATAGAATAATGCAATATAGTCGTTCTACTGCCGTTCAAAAGTTTTGGGTCAGCAAGGTTTGAAAGAAATGAATATTTTTATTCAATTTTTATAAATTGGTGACAGTAAAGACATTTTATAATGTTACAAAAGATTTATATTTAAATTAATGCTGTTCTTTTGAACTTTCTATTCATCAATGAATCCTGAAAAAATTGTAACACTGTTTCCAAAAAAAAATTAAGCAGCACAATTGTTTTCAGCATTGATAATAAGTAATGTTTCTTGAGAAAAGTTATTAGAATGATTTCTATAGGATTATGTGACACTGAATACTGGAGTAATACATTTACATTCTAAAACGTATTCAAACAGGAAACAGGTATTTTAAGTTGTAATATATTCTTCTCTGTGACCTTTTGGTCTTATTCTGAAAGACTTTATCTCTAAGCTACTGTCGCTGACCCACAGGTCTTTTCTTCCTCACTAATCCTGACTTTCATAGAAACTCATTAAGTATCGTATGCTGCTATATAAGAAGGGCTGTGTTCTGTGTTTACGTCAATTACTAATTTTGTGTTTCTTTCTCATTCTTTTTCTTCCAGGATTAAGTGGGCAGCCCTTAGATATTGATAAAAGAAAAGAAGCATTTGGACAGAACTTTATACCTCCGAAAAAGCCAAAAACCTTTCTTCAGTTAGTATGGGAAGCATTACAAGACGTAACATTGATTATTTTGGAAGTGGCAGCAATAGTTTCTTTAGGCCTTTCTTTTTATAAACCTCCGGATTCAGAAAGTAAAAGTAAGTCACCTATTTATTTCTTTCTGCTTTATTTATAGCTTATCATCTCAATTTCAGGCTGTTCTGAGCCGAGTTTTATTGTGTGTGTGTGTGTGTGTGTGTGCGCAGATTGCGGGAATGCAGCGGGTGGAGTTGAGGATGAAGGAGAATCTGAGGCTGGATGGATAGAAGGAGCAGCGATCCTCCTGTCTGTTATTTGCGTGGTGCTCGTGACAGCATTTAATGACTGGAGCAAGGAGAAACAGTTTCGTGGCTTACAGAGTCGCATAGAACAAGAGCAAAAGTTTACGGTGGTTCGGGGAGGGCAAGTCATTCCGATCCCTGTGGCCGAGATTGTCGTCGGGGACATTGCACAAATTAAATATGGTAAGCTGACATTAATTTGCTGAGATCTCTCATTTCCTTTTTAGAGGGAAGTCAAAAGTGCCAGTATAACATTTAAAAAATGTGACTCTACCAGTCAACATTCCATTGGTGTGGAGTGATTATTACCTTTTCCTGTATAGTTGAAGTAAATAAAAAAAAACTGCTGACAGAAATGAACACTATGGTGATGGAATGCCTTCTTTGTCAGGTGACCTCCTGCCTGCTGATGGCGTTCTCATCCAGGGCAATGACCTCAAAATAGATGAGAGCTCCTTAACCGGAGAGTCTGACCATGTGAAGAAATCGTTGGAGAAAGATCCTTTGCTGCTGTCAGGTGGGACATGAAGATACAATCCACAGCAACTTCAACAGATCATTAGTGTTAATGCAAAACAAACTTTTTTTCTTAATTTTTTTAGCATTTAGCATTAGAATTTTTATCGTTTTCTGTTGAGTCCTGTCAATCCTCTACCCAAAACTCAAGTCAAACCAAATTAATGACCAGCTTGGGAGTTCAGATTTTGGCTATGTAGGACCTGCTCCCTCTCAGCAGGGCTATTGCACATCTTCAGCTAATCCCATTTTATGAAAGCTAGCTGATCCTCTGATAGAATGACATTGCTGTCTGCCATCCCAGAGGAGATGAAGGGGGATTTGTGAGCCTGAGTGGGCACTCCTCCAGCAGAGCTTGCGTTAGCATGCTGAGTCTACCCTAGCAGAAACCGCTCCCTGACATTTTTTTTTTTATAGACCCCCTCCTCAAGCCTAAATAATTGCAGAGGGCTGCATTCAAAGCCAAAATGGGGGGCAGAAAAATGGCCAGTCATTTCCGTTTTTTTAAAGCACAATGAAAAAATGCTATTGACTAGTGCTCATAGAGCCTAATAAAAAATCAGAAGACCTACCTGTTTGGGTTTTTATTCTGTTTTAGAGTGCTAAAAATTGTCACCTTCTCACCAATTGAGAGTAGTGTTGTCAAAAGTACTGAGGAAGAGCGTCATTGATGTCTATTTACAACATGTTTTTGAAGCGTTGATCGTTGACATATCTGATGAGCGCGTGAACACAACGGCCAATCAGAGATGTTTACGAATCCGCTCAACAGCGCTCAAAGCATCACATTTTTAAAATTTCAGTGCCAACTTGGTACCGAATTCGGTACTTTTGACAACTCTAAATGAGACTGAGCCCAAAATTTTCAGGACTTGCACCCAAATTTTCAAGAGCAAGTTCTGTGTGGACTAAACTCTGAATAACTAGTTATCATAAAGCTGAGCTGTGTGTCATCTGATGGTTTGTCACATTTTTAATCTTTCACATATTTGTGTAACACAAAAATAAACCGCATGGCCCTCTGACCCTTATTCACCTTATCCTCCTCTGTGCAGGTACTCATGTCATGGAAGGTTCTGGAAAAATGGTGGTCACTGCTGTCGGAGTCAATTCCCAAACTGGAATCATCTTCACATTATTGGGGGCGGGAGAAGATGACGAAGATGAGGAGGAGGAGAAGAAGAAAAAAGAAAAAGAGAAAAAAAAAGAGAAGAAAAGTAAGTTGTCTGTATTATTTGGTGTCTTTTTAAGGCTCCGATATACTCACGGCGAAGTTCTTTTTCGTTCTTCGCTTAGGGGTAAAGCGAAGTTCAAAATGTGTGACCAGCGATATACTGTTAGTGAACATCCGACGCCTACCCATGCTCCTCAGAGCGACGTTTAGATGAATATGTAAATATTTTCTGAGCGCTTTCCTCTCAATAACAAAATAAACACACGACAAAATTAAGAAATCAACAAGCATTTTTTTATTTAAGCATAAGAAAAGCATCTGATCATAGCAACGTGGATATGTTTGCATGAGCTTTACAATTCGTTACTCTTGTAGTCACGTCTCTTTTATTTATATAGCACTTTATACAATAGATTGTTCAAAATCAAGCAGCTTTACCGTATTCAACAAAAAAAAAAATTATTTTGTTTGAAATGACGTCCCATCAGTTCGTTCTTCGATTTCGCTTGAAGTATACCGGGGCCTTTAGTCTGCCTCAGAAACTAAAATAGACCAACCAGTGGCCTTTTCAGTCTGTAGCTACTTTGGCTGCAGAGAGATGATTTGAATAGTCTATGTGCGTGTGTGTGTTCCTGCGTTCATGAAAATGTGCTTTTGTCTATTTTTATTTTTTTTTATTTAGCAGTTTTTTTTTTCTCTCTGGTATAAAATGTCTGAAGCAGTGACTCATAGAAAAGTGTAACGATTTCTTGTGCACTCCATTAACTAACTGCCATTGAATGCATTCCTGCAGCCCGTGACTTGTGTGTTGGGGCTCCAAATGAGTGCCCGCAGATACATGAATATTTCAGTACTTTCAGAGTTTGGGCCCCAAGTTGCTGTTCAGTGACGTTGCACCTCTTTGCAATTTTTTGCGTTTGTGGTCTAGCCACTGCAGTGTATTTGCAAGCCTCATGAGATCGTGGCACACATCTGTTCGTAAATATTCGAGGGCCTTTTCCCATCCTGTTAAATCAAAGAGAAGATTTGCATAATTGGAAATATGTTTAAATGTGCTGCAGAACCGTCGCTTGCATAATGGTGAATAATGAATAAATTAGTGAGTGTTTGTTATGTGGCTTCTCTTTCTCTGTCTATACAGATAAAAAGCAGGATGGCTCTGTGGAGAACAGAAAGAAAGGTGAGGAACCCTATTGACTTAATGACATAATGAACACCATATTGGCTTAGCAGGCCACCCTCTTACATGCTGCAGCCTGCATTAAAACCATCGCCTTAACCCATTAGTGCTATTGGATCTTCATTAAAGCTTATCCACACTTGTGAGGTGCAAAGAAGTGTGTGTGTAGTGTTGAGAGGTTAGGTTGGTTTTATGAGTGTTTTGGAGCCCGTTCAAAAGTTTGGGTCAGTAAGATTTTAAAATGAATGAATACTTCTATTCAGCAAGAATGCATTAGTGAGATTTTTCTTGTTTCAAAAGAGTTCTATTTCAAATAAATGCTGTTCTTTTTATTGAGAGAATCATAAAAAAAAATGTATCACTGTTTTCACAAAATATTAAGCAGCACAACTGATTTCAATATTTATAAGAAATGTTTCTTGAGCACCAGATCAGCATATTAGAATGATTTCTGAAAGATCATGTGACATTGAAGTGTGAAGAGTAATGGCTGCTGAAAATTCAGCCATCCCAGGAATAAATTACATAAAAACATAGAAAACAGTTATTTTAAATTGTAATAATATTTCACGATATTACTGTTTTACTGTATTTTTAATTAAATATATGCAGCCTTGCTAAGCATAAGAGACTTCTTTTAAAAACATTAATTAAAACATTAAATTTTTACCGACCTCAAACTTTTGAATAGGAGTGTGCAGATATGTGCACCTGTCTTGAGCCCACATTCAGGCCATCCTGAAACAAACTCTTGTAGTCTTTACTCTAAAAGTAGAGCACGCTGGTGTTTATTGAAGTCCCGGCTACAGATCGCCCTGCCAGAAATGAGTTTTAATCCACCAGACTAGCGTTCCAGACTAGCGTTTTGTTAGTAGGGCGCAGCAACACAGCACAGTAGAATAGCAGTTCCACGTCACCCCTTAACCCCCGCTAATTCAGATGCAGTTGCATTACCTCACATCACAAACCCGTTAAATCCTGCACTCAAGCCGACTACGTCACACTTCAGCAGCATCAGATGAAGATACCCTGTTGCGTGCTTGTCTGTATGATTGCACGCATGCTGAGATCTTTGTGTGATGTCACCTCACTGGCAGGCTGTACTTTCAGCACGCAGAGCGATGGCCTTGAGATCACAAGTGTGTGTATGTCGTCTTTCAGTGATAAGTGATGGGCTGGACATCTGAGTGTGGCACTGAGGTTTTATGTCTCCTAGGTTACTTGGTCACATGGGTTTGCATGTGGCTTTTAAATGCGAGGACAATCTTGAGCTCTGTTTTTGAAGACTGTAATAAAATTATCGTTCATTTATAATCACTATTATAATTAATCTTCTCAATTATATTCGTCACATGGAGGAACCACAATTTAATTAAAAAAATGCATCCTGTGGTCCGAGCAGTGATTATACTTGAATTCCTGCGCCCACTGCATATTCACTGTTTTCTCTCTTTTTCTTTGTAGCTAAAGCCCAGGATGGTGCCGCAATGGAGATGCAGCCTCTAAACAGTGATGAAGGGGCTGAGGGTGAGGAGAAGAGAAAATCCAACTTGCCAAAGAAAGAGAAATCGGTCTTGCAAGGAAAGCTGACCAAATTAGCGGTCCAAATCGGAAAAGCAGGTAAGCATGCTTGCTTTGAGGGCATCAGAATGCTAGTGTCCCCCTAAAAGTTGGCAAAATGATGTCTTTCTCTTCTGGGAAAACTAGACAAATATATTGATGACTCATCCTGCATTACACAGATTTTTGTCCAATCAAAAGTTCTTTAGAAATGAAAAAATCCCACCCCCTAAAGGCCAATTCACACCAAGAATGATGACTATATTTGCGTCCACACCAACAAACGATAACGGTCTGTTTATTCTAAGTTCATGCGCTGTGATTTCAAAGTGTGTACAACATGTTTTTAATGTGCTTGTTCCATTTACACGTCTTTAACCAGCAAATGTCCCCAGCATGCTATGTTTCGAGTGAATAGCTAGTGTAATCGATCTAATCTAACAGAATTTAGCTGACAATGTCAATATAGTGGAATAAAAACAATGCCTAGTCTTTTTCACTGCAACTTCAAAGGAAGCAAGACAATGTTGTTGAAATTAGCGCTGGATACCTAAGGTAATTTTTTAATGTTACACTGTTTGCTAGCCTGACATAATGATCTCATCAATAATACTTCTCACCGTTTATTCCGATGGTGTGACCGATTGTTTTCCATATATCCATTTTCTTTAAAGTATCCTTGAAAAGGGGGTTTGACTTGTCAAACAGTGGTGTATTTTTCTGGCCCTCGTGATTAACTTCTCCACAATGTCGTCTGCCATTTTAAATGCACGAGCCCTTAAATTAGAATGGATTCTGATTGGCTGTCAGTGTTTTATCGTTCAATAGCTGTAAAAAAAATCATTCTGAAAGTGATCCCAACTATATTGTTTCTCTATATTGTTTCTCTATATTGTTATAGCTTGGGTGTGGACAGGGCTATTCTTTTATATTTAGAATGATTTTTAGAACTGTATCTTTATGGTTTTTTTTATAGTTATCATTCTTGGTGTGAACGGGCCTTAACACCTTCCTGGGGTAAGAAAAATAATCTTATTTCAAACGGAAAACAAGATTATTTTGCTTACCCCATTGGCAGATTATTTTGCTTGTTTTAAGGAACAACTCACTTAATTTTAAAGGGTTAGTTCACCCAAAAATGAAAATAATGTCATTTATTACTCACCCTCATGCCGTTCCACACCCGTAAAACCTTCGTTAATCTTCGGAACACAAATTATGATATTTTTTTTGAAATTTGATGGCTCAGTGAGGCCTCCATAGCCAGCAATGACATTTCCTCTCTCAAGATCCATATGTCAAACATATTTAAATCAGTTCATGTGAGTACAGTGCCAAAAAAAAACAAAATAACTACTTATATAGTGATGGCCGATTTCAAAACACTGCTTCAGGAAGCTTCGGAGCGTAATGAATCAGCGTATCGAATCATGATTCGGATCGCGTGTCAAACTGCCAAACTGCTGAAATCACGTGACTTTGGCGCTCCGAACCGCTGATTCGACACGCTGATTCATAATGCTCCGAAGCTTCCTGAAGCAGTGTTAAGATATTTAACAAAAATCTAAGTAAGAAAAGCATTTTTTACAGTGTAGTTTCATGGCTGTGACATAACTAAAGCCTGTTGGCTATTTAAAAATGGATGTCTCAACAAACTTCTGGTTTCAATTGGACACGTCAACACAGAATATAAAACTGCATTTGTCAAGCGACTTTGTGAGGTCTTGAAGCCTAACGGTCAATCTCACAGTGGTAATGGTTTTTGCTGGGACGTCAGATGTGTGCAGCATGGGCTTTTGAGGTGTAAATGTATGTGTGTCTGTGCAGGTCTGGTAATGTCAGCCATCACAGTGATCATCTTGGTGGTGCTCTTCGTGGTGGACACTTTCTGGGTCCAGGGAGTTCCTTGGGAAAAAGAATGCACGCCCGTCTACATCCAGTTTTTTGTTAAGTTCTTTATCATCGGTGTGACTGTGCTGGTGGTGGCCGTCCCTGAGGGTCTTCCGCTGGCTGTAACCATCTCGCTGGCGTACTCTGTCAAAGTATGACCCTACATCTTCTGTTTAAATGTTCATGCTTTTCATGACGTGTCTTTATTAGCCATCTTAGAGGTGTACTGTTAGCCATTTGTTCTGACAATGTACAGTATATGCTGATCTAATAATCACGATCTCTTTTCACATATCGCATCGCATTTATTACACGCCCCCTTATTGCTGTAACAGTAATATTACTTCCCTGGATTTCTGCCATTTAATTGGGGATTAGTGGACTTTCCTGTTTAATCTTGCGCTCAATCTGTTTATTGTTTATCAATCTGTTTATCACCTCCCCCAACCCTACCAATCCAATTTTTTCATTGTTTTACTTTGATGCTGTATTTCAGAAAATGATGAAAGACAATAATTTGGTGAGGCATCTTGATGCCTGTGAAACCATGGGCAATGCCACAGCCATCTGTTCGGATAAGACAGGGACTCTGACTATGAACCGGATGAAAGTTGTTCAGGTCAATATAGCTGACAAGCACTACAAGAAAGTCCCTGAGCCTGATGTCATTCCTGCCAGCATTATGGACCTGCTCACAGTGGGCATCAGTGTAAACTGCGCTTACACCACCAAAATCATGGTGAGTCCCTAAACAAACAATACCCATGAAATTATTATTATTCATTTTTTTTCAATTAAGTTATTTTCACTAAATTCAGATTTTTTTAATTTTTTTAATTTTTTTTATTGAGCTTTTTTATCTGCACATTGTCAGTCAATAATGACTCGATTCAAACCTAAAATGACAAAAATGACAAAAACATAGTAAAAGGGGTTCATTATGAGTCAGGAATGACTGAAATTAAATAACAGTATATCATAATGCAGTATCTTTTACTAATATTGATTTGCGCAGTTTAGGACCAATGGCTGAATTAAAAACCTTTTGCAAGATGTTTTAAAGCATATTACAGGTTTTACGATTTTTAACTAGTTTATCTTTTCTTCCAGCCCCCTGAGAAGGAGGGAGGCCTGAATCGTCAGGTGGGCAACAAAACTGAATGTGCCTTGCTGGGCTTTGCCATGGACTTGAAAAAAGACTATCAAGCAATCCGCAACGAAATCCCTGAAGAGAAGCTTTACAAAGTCTACACCTTTAACTCCGTCAGGAAATCCATGAGCACCGTGCTAAAGAATGCTGACGGAAGCTTCCGGATGTTCAGCAAAGGAGCCTCCGAGATTCTGCTGAAGAAGTATGCCATGCTCAATCATAAATACTTGGTTTGGTCATTGTTAATGGCTTGGCACCAGTTCACTTCTTCCTTTCTCATAGGATGAGTAAAACATTGTAGTATTCTAGAGCTTTTCTTAAAGAGTGTGTGAGAGGTGTGTTTGCAAACTTGATTGGCAGATCAAAAGCTTCACCTCCCCCTCCAAAGCCCCTAGGCTGTGTTACTGATAGATTTCCCCAGAGAAATTACTTGGATGGCTTAGTTGCTATGTGCTGTTGGGTATCTGCAATATCTTACCTTCTCTCTCCTCACCCAGGTGTTTTAAAATCATGACAGCGACGGGTGAGGCAAAGGTTTTCCGGCCCAGAGACCGAGATGACATGGTGAAGAGAGTGATCGAGCCTATGGCTTCTGAGGGCCTGAGGACCATCTGCCTGGCTTACAGGGACTTCCCTGTTTCTGAAGGAGAACCAGACTGGGATAACGAGAACGAAATCCTCAGCAGGCTCACCTGTGTGTGTATCGTTGGCATTGAAGACCCAGTCAGACCAGAGGTACAAGCCTTAGATATTTGTAACAAGTTTTCCTTGTTTTCTTCAGCACATAACTTACATTTTACGGTTATATCCTTGTGTGTAAATGTTTGAAAGTCAATCAAGTATTTCCATTTTGCTTAAAGGCTTGTCCTGACAGGAAGCAAGCTGGCACCAGCATGTGTATGCGCAACAAACGGACGGAGCACAATATAATAGGGGCGCAATAATTCTGACTAAAATATTAATTTTTCTAAAATATTTATTGTTTACATTAAAGACATTAAATTTAAGGCTAAAATTCTACATGTAACATGAGTAATTTTTTTTTTTTTTTATGAGAGCAGTAACAGAAAAAGGAATATTGTGTAACCTATACCAAAATCTATTTAAAATATTTATTTCATACCAAGTATACTTCAAATTCAATAATATATTTATTGATATATCACTTAAGACTTACTGAAATAAAATTATAATTAAACTTTATTTGGAGTATTTCTTTATTGCACAATGAACATTTCTTAATATTATGCCTTAAAAGTGTTTTAATATCACTATTATTAAGGATTGTATGATCTTTGTATAATATCAGTCTTTAAATGCAAGATATTTAAAGTTTTTTAGGTACACTTTAAATATACTTGCAATAGTTCCACTTTATAGCACAATCATATATACTTAAGTATATCTTTAGTTGGACCTCAGCACTACTTCTGCACAATTAAAGTGCATTAAGTACAAAATTAGATGTTCCAATTTAACAGACTTTAAGTATACCAGTTTAGTATACCAAAAGTACAATTGCAGGATATTTTTATTTAGCACATAAATATGGAAATGTATTTGTAGTATATTTAGCACAAAAAAAAAGTATTTCAAAAACATTTTAGTATTTTTTTTTTTTCCTTTTTTTTTTTTTCTCTTCTTCACTAGGGGTAATGTATTCAGATGTGTGTTCCTCCTACCTCGAACCAGTTAACATTTGGTCTGTGCTTTTTTCTTTTCTTTTAATATAATTTTTTTTTTTAGTGATTTAATTTATAGTTTCAAATGGTAAGCAATGAGTTGAATTTTTAATCACACATAATGTTAAATTGCACATGGCATACCTAGATGCATTCACCGTATTTGTTTTCATTGCCTTCAAATTGTACGTTGGGCAGGATGTGGAATAGCAGTTTTGTAAATAATGGAAGTAATTTTTTAATGGTAAATAACCCCCCACCCCCATTTAATCACAGAAAGAAATAATCAACAGATTAATCAATTATCAGAATAATAGTTTGTTGCAGCTCTGGTAAAATTCAGCTGTAGAAATGCATAACTATTTTATTTAGAGAGAGTCTCTTACGTTAAAATGTGATGTCTAGTGTTGTCACGATACTAAAATTATGACTTTGATATGATACCTGACTAAAATACCTTGATACCGATTCTGAATCTAAAACAGTAAAGTAATTGAATAAGATGACAGAATTTAAAATTCATTGTTTTATAAATAACAAAAAAATCACTTGTCCTGCTCTGCTTTTTGACCATTCCCTCCCCTTTATTAAAAAAATAAAATAAAAATTACATGCCACAGTCAGTGTGAACGTTCTTACAGAGATGTTTGCAACAATCACATTATCAATCAAGCTAACATTCTAAACAGGTTGGGAGAGGGATGGGTGACATGACTAAAATTTTATTTCATTATGAATAACTTAATATTAAATTATAATAATTTTATAATCACAACATAGTTATTTAATTTTATTTTATCTCTGTTACTAAAGCAAAGATGCAATCAAACAATATGACACATTCTATATAAGAAATATACAAAGGAAATAAACAGTGCTTTACATTTTTCATGTAGGCTACAGTAGGTCTATTTAATAGTAGCATTCAAGTAAGAAATGTAAAAAAAAAACTGCATAGTCTTCACTCTATAAATTAACTATACACTAATTCTTAAATATATTTAAGTTATTCAGCCAAGGATTGGGTGATTTTCTATTTTCTTTTGTTCTTTGATTAACATTAATCACACAGACAGCAGCTGGTTTATTAGGCTGCTGTCACTTTAGGACTTGCACAGACACTGGAACACATCCGAATTCCTGTTTTGTTCACTAGTAAAGACATAACCAACTCGGTGGACTGTTTAGTGAATACTCACCAGGATGTGCATTTTGATGTTTTTGACCATTCAAGGGCAATAATCCGTGAAAGAGACCTGAAGCTGCGATCGCGCCTGTCTATATGTGTTTCTTTGTTGCTTTCTTTAGAGTCATGCACTGCGCAGATATATTTTACTCCCTGCAGATAGTGGAAACAGAGCTCTGCACAGATGTCTTGACTCCTGCTGTCATACTTCGAAGCAAATTAAGAAATACGGCTCTTATTAGAATCCTGTCATTCTTAAAGTACCTGTACTAATAATTTCATATCGTACCACTTTTAATAGCAGGGTATCATGATGCCTTTCTACTACCGGTATATCGTGAAAAACTAGTCAGATAATAATTGGTCATGCTCACTTATTTTTTTCCTGCTCAGGTCCCTGATGCCATTAAAAAGTGCCAGCGTGCTGGAATCACAGTGCGTATGGTCACCGGGGACAACCTTAACACTGCCCGCGCTATAGCAACTAAATGTGGCATCCTGCAGGTAGGAGATGACTTCCTCTGCATTGAGGGCAAAGAGTTCAACCGCCGGATCCGTAATGAAAAGGGAGAGGTGAGAGGCACAGTCACACAGCAGGTCTTTTCACACAAACACAGAAGCTCACAAGCTCATAATTATAATTTTTTTTTCAGATTGAACAAGAGCGGATTGACAAAATATGGCCTAAACTCCGGGTGCTGGCGAGATCTTCGCCGACCGACAAGCATACACTAGTCAAAGGTGTTCAGAGACTCGCTCCTATAGTATTAGCGATTTAATTCTGTTTAAAAAGTGTAATTCTGCTGTGTAATGTTGTGTAGATTGTCTTGACAAATGTCTTTTCCTTCAGGTATAATTGACAGCACTGTTGTGGAACAGAGGCAGGTTGTGGCTGTAACAGGAGACGGCACCAATGATGGCCCTGCCTTAAAAAAGGCCGATGTTGGGTTTGCCATGGTATGTGGGTCTATCTGACAGGGCTCCAGGAAAAATAAAAAAATTCTATAAGGAGTCTGTGCACTATATATCATGATTTTGAATGGCATTTATATAGTGTGCTTGTTATTCTCAGGGCATTGCCGGTACAGACGTGGCTAAAGAAGCCTCCGATATCATCCTCACTGACGACAACTTCAGCAGCATTGTCAAGGCAGTCATGTGGGGGCGGAATGTGTACGACAGCATTTCAAAATTCCTCCAGTTCCAGCTCACCGTCAATGTGGTGGCTGTGATCGTGGCCTTCACTGGAGCTTGCATCACACAGGTATCACTAAAAAACTCTTCTACCATGAAGCACAATACTGCTGTGGCTGACTGAGCTGTTAAGCTAAATAGTGCAGTTCTGCGTAAAGGATTGCGTCTTAACAGATGCACCGTGGTGGCTGATGGAAGCAGCTGATTGCTACCCATCCTGTGTGAAGTGATTGGAAATTGTTAGTCTGAGGCATGAAGACTTGCAGGCAGTCAGCATGGGATCTGGCACCTCTGTCCACAGGCAAAGCACCAGTCCGAAATGAGCCAGCTCTCCTCTGTTAAATGGAATGATAGTCATGCTGATTGCAGTTGAGGTCCTGTATTATTGCATAATGAATTGGAGGATCACATTTGAGCTTTGCATTGCTGTCAGTAGACAAGGCTGGATGTGGCCTCATGCCGCAGGTGTTCTGCTTGTTTCCTATGTAATTTTCCCTGGATATTGTGAATGAGCGGACCCACTCAGTATGTGTGCCCGCAAACTCCACCAGAATTTCAGCACCTGTCATTCATGTAGTTCTATGCTTTATGTGTTAAATATTTTATCGGATCGGATTATTTTTCAGCTTGGTATTCTAGTGTTTAAATTAAAGCTGCTGTCCGTAACTTTTTTTTTTTTGGTTAAAAAATGATCCAAAATAAATTTTTCAGCATGTACACAACCAGCCAGTGTTCAAAACTATCTCCTTCTACCCCGATTCACAACAGTAAGCTTGTAATAATGTTTTATAATTTGGGTGGTACTGGTGGGTTTCCTCAGGAAATTCGAGCATGCCGCCGTTTGTCTCTGCGTCACGTCTGTAAACGAGTCCCAGCTAGTAGACTATATCACATGTGAGATGGATTCATTTACAGCCTTTTCTCACAGCAGCTGCAAAAAATAATCATTTTGATGGCGGATTGTATGCTATGACAAATTAATGTTAGAGATTAGATCTATAGGTAACGCTAATACACACTAAATGCATAGTCACGCAATGCTGTTATTAACAGTTGTTAACATTAACAATTTGAGAAAGTATAACAGTAATAATAATTTGCACGGTTTGATGTGATCCGAGCTAAGCAATCGTTAGATTTAATCACCTTTGGCAGCGCGATTTACTGAAATGTTTCTTATTTTGGTCATACTTCCAAGACTACAATCTGTGATTCCAAAGTACAGTACTTTGATTGGTGATTGACAGCAAACATTAAATTAATCCGCACTAAAGAGTCGCGCCAAGGCACAATGCACATAAAAATTATAATTCCGGAAACAACTGCAATTACTGGTTTCAAACAGAGATAGCGACAAAGAGGCAAAACTACGGACTGCAGCTTTAATTATGGAAAATTATGCAGATTTCTCCTGAAAAACTGCACAAAATGCAAAAAAGGCAGTACTCATGCAAATGCAGAACTGAGAGGGTGTTTTTGAATGTTATGAAGGTGGCAGCAGTGAATGAGGTCAGAACCGTCACCTTCTGTTCTCTCTCACTCTCCCAGGACTCTCCTTTGAAAGCTGTACAGATGTTATGGGTAAATCTGATTATGGACACATTTGCCTCTTTGGCCTTGGCCACTGAACCCCCCACTGAATCTCTTCTGCTGAGGAAGCCTTACGGCCGTAATAAACCCCTCATCTCCAGGACAATGATGAAGAACATATTGGGTCATGCAGTCTACCAGCTCACCATCATCTTCACTCTGCTCTTTGCTGGTAAGAACTAACACGTGTTCAGGCAACACAGTGATTAAAAGTAAGCCAAGCACATTATAATAGCATAAAGCAAACGTCCCTGAAAATGGAGGAGCCTGCAGGTTGTGATATTAAAATAATTAAAATAATTAATAATAGCCAACAATTGTTATTCTGAATTGTTTTGACTGCACCCTGTTTATTGTAACCGCTGTTATATCCTGCATTATGTTATGATGCCATGAAGAGCCATGTCTTTCAAGAGTATTCTTTCTAACACTGCAATTTTTTACTTTCTGCTCATCTTTCAGGTGAGAAGATATTTGACATTGACAGTGGGCGTAATGCCCCTCTTCACGCTCCCCCTTCTGAGCACTACACCATCGTCTTCAACACCTTTGTGATGATGCAGCTGTTTAATGAAATCAATGCACGGAAGATCCATGGGGAACGAAATGTCTTTGAAGGCATTTTCAATAATTTGATCTTCTGTTCCATCGTCTTTGGGACTTTTGTTATTCAGGTATGTCCACTGTATGAAGGCTCATAATCAGAGTACATTGACTACTTCAACATAAATAGATATTTTTGAATTAAAAATGCTAGTGTGATCTAAGCATAATGTCATGAACTTGATAAGTGGAAAAAAAAAACTTTCCCACTTTCCCACTCAGATTGTGATCGTGCAGTTTGGAGGAAAGCCATTCAGCTGTGTGGGGCTGAACATTGAACAGTGGCTATGGTGTGTCTTCTTGGGCTTTGGATGTCTACTCTGGGGACAGGTGAGCATCATCCGACTATTCCTCCTTATATTATAGAAATCAGCTTCTTGAAGCCTGTAAGTTGCACCAATCCAAACTCCTCAAAAGTAATAGAGCAGTGCCCTCTAATGGCAGTGAACTAAATTGCCTGACTGAGAGCATTTTGTTTTTTTCCTATTGCCACTTGATATCTATCTGTGCTCTCATTCAGATCATTTCCTCAATCCCCACGAGTCGGCTGAAGTTCCTGAAGACTGCTGGTCACGGCACGCAGAAAGAGGAAATCCCAGATGAGGAGTTGGAGGAGCTGGACGACCTGGATGAAATCGACCATGCTGAGCGAGAGCTCCGCAGGGGGCAGATCCTTTGGTTCAGAGGCCTCAACCGCATTCAGACTCAGGTAACCTCTCAAAAACAGCACAACTCCGCAGTCCCCACTGTCCAAGCTCAGGAGCCCAAACGCCCGCCTTGCTTAATCAATTTCGATTTTTATTTCCCTTTCTCTGATTATGGTTTGTTTTAGTACACACCACTTATGGTGACCTTATACTGGTGGAAGAGGGTTTATTAATGCAGTTTATCAGTGCAATAAGCCGATCAATGCTAAAGGCAAATGTCAGGTCAGGTTCTTTTAATTCAGTGCCTTTTTTTCTTTCTCAGCTGCTCTGTCTCTGTCTTCTTTTATATGGGTGCCCTTCTTCCTCTATCCCTTCTTTTCTTACTTCTTCCTCTGACTCTGTCTTTCTCTCTCATGTGCGTTCTCTGGGCCTATCACACTCTCTGATTCCTTCCAGATGGATGTAGTGAGTGCGTTCCAGAGCGGAATTTCCTTTCAGGCGGCCGTCAGGCGCCAGCCCTCCAGCACCAGCCAACAGCACGATGTAACCAATGTTTCTAGCCCTACACATGTAGCCTTATCTCCTGCTACTGCCTTCAACACCGCTTCTGCCACTGTCGGGTGTGAGTGCGTGTTTATTAGTGCATGACAATTAACATTTCCTCCTCTCGCCTAACGGTCTTCATTCTTCTCCTAATGTCCTTCCTTCTCTCTCGCTCTCTTGTTCGAAACAAATTGTATCTCGAAACATCTTCCACATTGCTTCTCAATGTTAACGGCTGTGTATATCTTAAGTGTTAAGGTTGAGGTATCTGTGTCTGTGTTTGATGGCTTTGGCTGGGTTTCACCGATGAAGAGTCGTTGTCTTAATACCGTCTGGTGTGTCTGCAGCCCTGCGCGTGCTCTCCAGGCTCTTAGTATTCTGCGTGTAAATGTTTTGAGTATACGCCCATGGTCACACTGATAACCCGACCAATCGCACCAAATTGGTCTTGTGAATGGGTTTGTGGGGCATTTTAAATTTAGTCGTTCTGGTAAGTATTTCGGGTTTCTGTAGGATCGTCTGTTAACAAATGAGATACTGGATGTTGTGCTGTAGTTTAGCCACAAATGAACTCCCTCTCCTCTCTCTGCTGTTCGTCACCTTTCCTGTGGTGTCAGTTTTTGCTCGTTCACTCATTCTTGGCGTTACTGTTCGTACTCAACACGGTTTCTTCTTTCTCACACTCTCTCATACTGTACTCGGTGCCAGTTTTATCATTCTCTTTCTCTCTCTGTCTGTCTTTTTTATGTAACTTCGTTATTTTACAGGAAAGATCTGGAGACTGGAGGAAAAGCTGGTGGAATCATGTTGTTTCTGTTTGTCTTTCAGCACGATTCTAACCACATCAATATTTCCATCTTTCATCAGGTCCTGGCTGTCCACAAACCCTTTTTCTCTGTTCAGGGCACGTTGTATTTTGTTTGAAACCGTCTTTTGTTTTAGTCTTGCTAATGAAATGGATATTGGACATTGGGAAACTGAGTTTGAAACGCTACCACACTGACTGCCGCATATTCCTCCTTAGATTCTGTGAAATGTGTCATGGGCTATACTCAAAGGTTTACCTCTGTTGAAACACAAGGTAGCGCTGCTCTGCATGGGTCCAGTCTCTAGACCGTTTGTGAATTTACTTGTGCTGGTTAGCTTAATCTTGCTTGGCTGCTTTAAAGTTTTGCGTCTCTACTTCACAACATAATAAGTGATCGACCCCTCCCCACCAATAAAAGCATGCCCAAAAATATTAACCTCATGTGTTGAGCTGTGTCCTCTGGGGTTACCTTGTCCTCTCTCTTCTGTTCTCTTTCTCTCTCTTTCTCATTTGCATTTTGAATAATTGGCTATCTGTGATTTACAACTGAGAAGACGCCTAAGTTTTTTCCAGTTTGGTACATCTGTTACTTCTCAATCCTGAGAAAAGAGGATTTTCTCTCCCTCGGTCAGAGGATAAGCTCACCGTAACACAAGCATCAGGTTTTCAAGAGTTTCGTCCTCTCTTTCTCTAAGTTGCACGACATTTGACCGCTCACACACTCTCTCAGACGGTTTTGGTGCGCTAACCTCACTGCTCTCCACTCATCAATTAAAACCAGCCCATTTGGTTTAACCTTTACTTAATNAAAAAAAAAAAAAAAAAAAAAAAGTGATGTTTGACTTTGTATGCCTGTTGTGTACGTGTGTGCAAACGAGAGGTAGATCTCTTGTGAGCGGCAAGGCTGACTTTACATCCCGTTCTCCTACAGATCCGAGTGGTGAATGCATTCCGCAGCTCGCTGTCGCCCTATGAGGGCCTGGAGAAGCCAGAGTCTCGCAGCTCCATCCACAACTTCATGACCCATCCGGAGTTCCGGATAGAGGACTCAGAACCCCACATCCCCCTCATCGACGACACTGATGCGGAGGACGACGCCCCCACTAAGAGAAACGCCACACCCACGCCTCCTCCCCCACCCTCGCCCAATCAGAACAATAACGCCGTAGACAGCGGCATCCACCTCTTCCTGGATCCCAGCAAGCCAGCCACACCCTCAACTCCCGGGAGCCCCATGCACAGCCTAGAGACGTCCCTTTGATCAGCTCCGCCCCTCGGTACGACACTCAACACCTGCTCGTCTCCGCAGAGACTAAAGCCTGGAGAACTCATTGGATGAGAGGGGCGGAGCCAAGGATCTCTCGGGAGCTTAGCTCTTAGCTTTTGCTTCTCTTTATCTGGATGGTGTTGTACATTTTGTTCTTTTTGCCCTTTGCTTATTCAAACACTGATTTCTGCATCATTTGGCTGTTAATATTTTGAATTATTTATGTTTTTTGGAAGACACAGGTCTGTTTACAAAGTTTGTAGATACTTTTTTTTCTTCTGTTTGTTGGTGGAAGAGCTTCCTGATGCAGAGAAATGGGGACAATTGAAATAAAATAAATATTTCAGATACTGCTGTATTTTCAGGAAAAAAAAGGGTGTTTCTATGGAAACCGAACTATTTTTGCCTGCAAGTTTTATTTGTTATATATTTGTAGATACATAGAACCTTCTAGCCAAATAGAAAACACTAAGGCTTGTATAGCAGAGAAGGTATTGAGGTCCATGGGAGGTTTTTTCATTGGACTGGTGACGAGAGGGAGCCGTAGACGAGGATCTCTGTCCATACATCTCCTCTCATACTTACTATTTCACCCCTTAAAGTTGTTAGTTTTGTTTTTGTTTTTTAAGTTTCAATATTCCATGTCTCATTCTCATTTGGAAGTTGAATTGTGTGAAATGGCTGAAGTCTTCACACTTTTAACGGTGTGATTTTGAAGTGGAGGCTGCACCAGGTCAGCCTTTAAAGAATGAATGCATCTGTGATTTAACTATTTGAAATGGTCCACAGTCAGTTCAACAATGACATTTAAGTTCCTGCCAATGTATCATAAGTTTGTTTACTCAGGCTGAAAAAAAAAAACTAAAACAAAAAATTGAATTGAAAAGGATGCAATGATTTAAAAAGTAAAGAATTTTAACTTAAGATTGTCTTTTAGGTAGTACATTGTTGTCTCGGTCAAAAGGAAAAATAAAGGAAGGAAAAAGAGTGAATTGTTTTCAAAATTTGTTTCATGTTTTTGTTTTTTGAAAAATAATTTCCTTAAGTGTTTTGGTTTGTTGGTAATATGAAAATGACAAAGTTTGTACTTTTTTTTTTTTTTTTTNTTTTTTTTTTTTTTCTCCTTCATATTCCATAAAGATTGCTGTCAGTTAAGAAAATATTGCAATTGTTTGTAGAATATATTTAAGACCTGAAGTACTGGAAACACAAAGGAATCAACATGAAGAATTTTCAAAAAAACATGCGTATAACACTGGTATCACAGCACAGGGTACTTTATTTCAGATTCCCAAGGAACATTTTGATACAGATATAAATAAATTGTATTTTTTATGCGGAAATGAGAACATCTCAACCTGCTGAACCAGACCTACAGGGATTTTACATAAATTATATTCATGGGGGGGTGGGGCACTCTTAAAACAAGGGTCGTGATTGGTTCTCCAAGTAATATAATACTCAGGGTGGCTTATAGCATGAAACTTATGGTCAAAATACTAATGTTTTGTGTTTTTGTAATGTTTAGGAGTAGACTTACTTTTTTGGCAGCGGGTTCCAGTTCAGACTGTTGCTTCTCTCCACTCGTTCATTTAAGAGTGTAATAAAGGAGAAGACAGGAAGAAAAACAGGAGAAAGGGATTCGGATTGGTTCAGTCATTGCAACTGCACTTTTCTTTTTTCTTTTTTTTTTGAATAAGTTATTTCATCTTTTTTTCATGTTTATTAAATAAAAAAAATGCTTGAGTTTGCAATTTAGAGCAGATATATTAAAACAATCCATAACTTTTTTTCTATAGCGTCTTCCTATAATGGGAATGAATGTTTATCCATCTGTTTTAAGGATCTGGGTTTTTTTGTTTTTTTTATCTTAACGTTTGGAAATAAAAGATCATGTCTGTTTATCTTGCGCAATGTAAATGGATATCGTGATTCAACTTACATTTTAAACTTGTCGAGTATCGTGTATGGTTTTTAAGAATAAAAATTGATATTTAGCGTAACCTGAGGGCCATGTTTTCCTTCATGTTGAGCACACATTAGATTTAATAATCATAATGCAAGTTCCAAAAAGCAGTCAATTCATCTATTAGAATTCTACAGAAGCCATTCGACTAGCTTTGTGTAATGAACAGTTGACTAGTTCTTTAAAAAGAACCGACTCAAGCATAATCCTCCGGTTGTCCAGTTCAATTTACTGACTCAATGGGTGCTTCTCAAAAGTAAGGATGCACATATCAGATGCCACATAATCAATCAGCCTTCATTTTTTATATCATTTTATAATTATATAACCATCTCTGGATGGCTGGGTGTAGTGGTCCAAACATCTTATATTCTGTAGTGGAAAAGACTACAACAACAAAGTGAAAACCCATGATTATTATTGTACTTTATAATATGAGTATTACAGGACAATTCATTCAAAGATTATAAAAGTAATGCAACAACTAATTTGTTTGTTCTTCTAAAGGTCTAACAGGGATAAAAACAAAAGAGCAGAATATAAACAAAATCTGTATTAAACCATCACAGAATATGAAATTGTTATATCAGAATTACACATCTTTACACACTTGAATAATGACTTGAATACACAAAGGCATGACTACTAGACACTGGTTGCATTCTTACAAGAGAAATACACTGTATGGGAAAGACATTTCACAGGTGAGTCATGTGACATCTTAAATTCCTGCACTTTATCACTGAGATCTGTTCGCTGAAATATGTGCTGTTGACTAACATAATGAGTGAATTTGTTACTGAGCTGACGTTTGCAGAATCTGTACATTTAGCATCAAATAAACCAAAGCTTTCAATAAAACTCCATCCAAAGCACGTTTGAACGCTGCAGTCTCAATGGCTCAGTGTATAAATTGTTGCATTTTAATATGGGAGTCCCGAGTTCAAGTCCCACTATTGCTTGTGTTAAATTGTTGTTTTAATTATCGGTGTAGTCGAATTGCAAATCTAAATCACCTTTTAAAAAACCTTATCAAATATCATAAAATCTGTGGCTCAGTGGCTGATCATTTGCCTATGGTGTGTGAAAATCTTGGTTCAAATCCCACAATTGTTGATGTTTTCCGTCAAATGAACCAAAGCTTTCATTAAAACTCCATCCAAAACACCCTTAAGCTCCGAAGACTCCGTGGCTCAGTTCATAAACAGTTGCGTTATAATATGGGAGTCCAGAGTTCAGATCCCACTATCGCTTGCGTTAAATTGCTGTTTTAAGTTTTTGTTGTTGCTGAACTGAAAATCTAAATCACCATTTAAAAAACCTTGGCAAATGTCACCATATTCATGGCTCAGTGGATGATTGTTCGCCTATGGTGCGTGAAAATCTTGGTTCAAATCCCACAATTGTTGATGTTTTTCATCACAAAAACCAAAGCTTTCAATAAAACTCCATCCAAAACTAAATTAATCTCCACAGACTTGGTGGCTCAGGGCATAATGCGTTGCATTTTAGTATTGGAGTCCTGAGTTCAAACCCCACTGCTGATTAAGTTAAATTGTTGCCATTAAATTGAACAAAGCTCCCTAAATGACCATGTGCTTCAAATAAATTACAGTGGCGCAGTGGTAAAACACACCGTACTTAATGATAAGGTTGCAATCTAGAAACAGGTTCGAGTCCCTTGACTGCTAATGTTTTTCATTATTAAATTCAGAGCACTCAATAAAACTCCACCCAAAACTCCCATCAGCAACTCAGACTCAGTGGCTCAGGTGATAAAATGATGCAGCTTCATCTTGGAGTCCTGAGTTCGAATCTCACTAATTGCATACATTAAATTGTCATTAAATCCATCAAAGTGACTCAAACACCAACACTCAGTGTGAAAGCCATGATGGCACTAAAGGCTAAACACACGTTGGTTGCGGACAAGGCTACGATAGAGGCTTGGGTTCGAATCCCACCTTCAAAAAACATATAAAAAATTTGTGGGAAAAAATCCTCACACCCATTTAAATCACATAGGGGGGGGATTTGAACCCTGGTCTCCTGCATTAGTCTTAGCTCCCACACCATGAGCTCGGACCACTAGACCATCAGCTTCCCACAAAAAGAAATGTTCTTTTGTAACATTTAAGGAGAAAACATATGCACACAATTTGAAAAAAAAATAAAAATAAATTGTGACTAAAGATTGTTTAAATATTCATACGTCAAGTGACATATACACTCGCAGGACAAACTGAGGGTGGATTAAGTGGATCTAGCGGCGGTCCAAAAATCAGTCATTCTATGCAAAGAAATAGACAGAATGTAAGTTTGACCACAATACATGGCCTGACATTCTAATGTCTAGATAATAAAAAAAACTACATTGTGAAATAAATACAGCAAGAGAATATTATACTTCAGTAAAGCAATATCAATGACTGTTAACATGCACCCTCATAATACGATTATAATGAGATTGAGGCAATATTACAATTAAACCTTACCTCATGTAAACAATACACTGATCAAATTGATGTCTCATAATCATAGTAAAATATGTGGCATATTATATGTGTTGTTGATATTAATTATTTTAAAACACAAATCATCATATACTTGCTAACTGTTTAAATGGTTCCAGGAAAATACAGAGCATACTACACTGAACGACTGAGGATCACACACTACCAGATTTTCAAATCGTACCAAAAACAACAAACTTACGTAAAACATGTGCCTAGGGGATGTATTACAAATAATAGATATATTTTCTGAAATCGACTCAAAATATCAAACATGTTTAATATGCCCAGACAGGATGGAATCAGAGCCTGAAGCTAAAAAAAACTGAATTTGTTCTCATCATTCAAGCTCTGACATTCAGCAACTAGCATCAGCTCCTCCAGACTAAAAATCACGGCAAAAGTCGTGTCGTGTATTCCAGCCTTCACTTTTTTTTAGTTTAGTTGTAATGACGCTTTTACATACTGTCTTACAAGCCACCAAACTAAATATAACACTCATAAAACCAACCCTCCCATTGTTGAGTGTTTTTTCTCACCGTATTGCCTGATGCTTCAGTGATATAGTGTATGTCGTGCTTCACACTTCTGCACTCAACTATGTGAATGTTCACTTAATATGTGCTTCATCTTTCAATGTCGAATGAATTCTATGGGACTTACGTGGTGTTGAAGTTGAGGTTATGGCCTTCAGTCTGTCTCTGGGTTTCTGGGGACAAATAAAAAACGTGTTTTACAATCTCTCCCTCCACCAAGAGGACAGGAAGAGTGTGTGTTGTAGAGTTGTAAATACAGATGTCAATGACAGGTAAGTGTTTACTACCCCACAACACACATTCATCTGGTTCTCAAGCTTTTATTTTTACCAAGTAACAAAGGGAACATAATATCATAAATGGAACATATTGCCTTCAGACATGGTCAAAGACAAGTTAGTCCTTTAAGGATTAGAGAATGACAGTGTCCAACAAAAAGCAGCAAATACTAAACATAAACATATTATGTCCTGCTCTTGACATCAGATAAATGCATACATCGATAAAACGTTTAATTAATGACTTAAATACAAAAAGTGTAGTGACTTTAGAGAAACGCAAAGTGACTTACAGGTGAGTCTGGATTCCTCCTGCACTTTATTACTGTGTGTGTCGGTTGTTTTTGCAGATGAGCTGAAATATGTGCTGTTGAGTGACATTATGAGTCTGTCACTGAGCTGTCATCTGCAGGACTTCTACTTTAATGACCTTAAAACGACCAGAACGTGTTTTGGCGACTGTCATCAGGTCTCAGCAGCATGTTGTTGACAAGAAGAATTCAAAGGTGTCATGCTGAACGTGAATCCCGCTTCCGCCGCCTAGTGGAGAGGATTGCAAACTGCACCGTTTGAAACGCCAAACAGGAACAGTGTCAGTTGCGAGTCGTTGATGAGAGAATACTCATATATATATTTTAAAGCAAATCCATGATTTTGTCAGGATCTGGACCAGCAGATAGATTTAGAATCTACTAGTTAATTGACTCAGATCAGCTCTCAGCTGGAAGGGTAAGACTGATAAAATGTCTGATGTGTTGAACTAAAAGTCACATGGCCGAAATACAAACACAAATAAAATACGGGGACAAGAGATCAAGACTCTTTTTGAATGATTTGTTTATTAGTAAAGTAAATGTTTTAAGTTTCTGATTTAACGTTATCTTTATCGTTTTCGATAACAGCGTTTTGTTGTGTCTGTACAATTCGCAGGGCTCATTTATACTGGACATTTGACAGCTCCCTCTTGTGGACATTAAGTATGCATTAATAAACGACGACAGGATTATCTGCACATCTTTCAATTATCATTGTATTGCATGTTTTGCTCCACGGTGACAACTACAATTGATAAACTCGATCAAGCATTTACATTTCATCATACTAAGACATATTATTGGAAAATATAGAGTGACAACTGATATTTATATGCATTTTATGTAGCCTAAGTAATCTATAAAGATCTTATTGATTTACATAACAAGCTATCAGAATTGCATCTTACTTTTTGGCCATATAAATATCAACAACTGCACCAAATAAATCTAAAGTTTCAATAAACTTATAAACTGTTTCATTTTTAAAAATTAGATTTTTCTGACTTATGTCGGCCTTATTAACTGCATTAAATAACTGTCTTTAAAATATGTATGTTTACCATGTAACATAGGCTTGGGTTGAGACTCTGGCTGCTCATTTGAGTCATTGAGCAGAAGATCAACATCCAATCACATGACTATGGAGACACTGTAGCTCTTCAAGTCTTCTGGCAGAAGCCCAGGTGTGTTAAACTGCTTTTTCTCTATCTTTTAGTTTAGCCTAGTGTGGTAGTACTCGAGAAATGGTCTTAAGACCATTTCTTGAAGGTCTTGGTCTTGTCTTGGTCTCAGCCACATTTGGTCTTGGTCTTGTCTCGGTCTCAGACTGAAAGGACTCTGGATTTTATTTCAAGATCGGTCAAGACCACAACTGCGGGGATATCGCTAAATTACCTGTGCATTGTCTGATTTCTTTGTTAACATTAATCAGAATCAGAATCAGAATGTGCTTTATTCGCCAGGTGTGCACAAACACACAAGAAATTTGTTGTGGTTTTCTACAGAAGCTCTTGGTACACACATACAATGTGACTGGATGTAAAATTTCCTGCTTCAAATGCAATCAATAACTTATTTCTAATTTCATTTATTTTGTTACTGTTGTGCTTGGTCAGAAATCAACAAGGGATTATGTCAAAAATGTCACCAAAATTAATACAAATGCGCTCAAAATTAAAGATATGATTGTAAAAAAGTACTTGTATTGTCAGGGTTCTGTCACTTCTGTCTAGTTTATTTCTTAGTTTTGTGACAGAGCTCTGACACTCCCGTTCTGGTCCTGTTTTTTGTGTGAGCGTACGGTCTCGAGTGTTTTCGAGCCGTGCGCTCTCTTGTCTGCGTGCCTTGTTTCATGTTGGGAGCGTGGCGTTCGGATCCCGGCACTCGTGTCTAGTTTGGTTTCGGTTTCGTGACGGGATTCGGACACTTGCGCTCCCAGTCCTGTCTTTTATTGTGAGCGCACGGTCGAGTGTTCCTTCATTTGCCGTGCGTTCTTGTCTCATGTTTTGTCTCTTGTTTTGTCATGTTTTGTGTAGCACGCGGTTGTTTCCACCTGCCGCGTGCTTTCATGTTTTGTCTTGTGTAGCACGCAGTCTGTTTCACGGGCTGCGTGCTCTCATGTTGTCTTGTTTTGTGTGAACACGTGGCTTATGAGTTTTCATAGTCACGTGTTCGTGTCTCGTCTTGTGTAAGCACATGGCTTGTGATTTGTCTTCATTGGCCATGTGCTTGTGTTTTTTGTTTTGTTTGGTGTGAGCACATGGCTTGTCAGGTTTCTTTGTGCCATGTGCTCATGTCTATTGTCTTGACCCCGCCTACCTTGTTACCTGATTATTGGTTGATTTGCCCCACCTGTCCTCCCTCGTTACCTGCCTTGTTTGCTCTCCTATTTATTCTCCTTGTGTTTTCAGTCCTGTGCTGGTTCTTTGTCGTAAATTTCCTGTCGTATGTTTCCCTTTTGTGCTGTCGAGTCAAGTCTAGTCAAGTCTGTCAAGTCTGTTTTCCCCCTCGGGGTAGTTTTGTTTGTGTTTTGTTTTATTTTTTATTGTTAATAAAAAGCCCTTCTTTCCCTGCATTTGAGTCCTCGCTCCTTCCACCCACCCACTCCTGACATGTATAAGATCTTGATATTTATATTATAACATATGATATAATTAAGCAATATCACAAGAAAGTGATATTGATTTTTTATTTTACAAATGTTAAATAAACAATTTTATTTAAATCTCAACATTATTTGTGCATTTGTAATTGTACTAATTCAGATGCAACTTTCAAGCTATCTTACCTATCTGCACCTCTGCAGTGTAAAGATTAATTTTGTTGTTAGTGATTTCAATTGATTGGTAACAGCTCTATATAGTGTCTTATTATTCTAATTGTAATTATTGATTAAAAATAAGACATTTCTTAGACAGTAAATGTGGATCTTTCAGATGAATTTGAGAAGTGCTAGTCTGGTTTTGGTCTTGTCTTGGTCTCGACACACACTGGTCTTGGTCTCGGTTTAGGTCTTGACTACAACACTAGTTTAGCCGTATATGCTCAGCAAACTTGTTCAGATGTAAATGTTAAAATGTAGGTGCTTTTTGCAAGATGAATGTGTAAACAGAAATTCTTAGATATATTTTAAAATTGAAACTTTAGGTCATGTACGATTGTTCAGTTAAAGTTTTTTAATATTTAAAAGTGGTATGAGAGTGATAGACAACTGCATTCATACTAGTACAACATGGAGTAACCAATGGCATTGCTCCAGTTACACCTAATGTTAACATTTTTTTTATTTTTATTAAATTAACATTACTTACACTTCAAAGAAAACAACAGCAACCACCAATATATTTCTATTTTGTACTTTTATGTAATTTATGTTTAGTTTATTATTCCAAATTTGTATTCCTAAATAATAGGCCTAACTATAAAAACGCAGTTACAAATTTCATATTTTTTACATTGCATTGTTGTCACTATATCAGTAAAGCACCTCAAAGAAACCCCACTCGATCAGCACAATCTCTATGGCTCTGAGGATTACAGCTGCTGAACTTGGAATCTCTGCCGTGTTTGTGCTTTTTTTGGGGGGGATTATTTCAAATATTAAATAATATGGCTTGCTGTGCAGTTAATGTTTGACACAGATGTACGCATGCGAAAGATAAACAGTACACACGTTGTTGGATCATCTTGGCATTGGCTAAAAGTTGGATATTATAACTAAAACTGCTGCACTATTTTGAAAAATTATACTTTGGACACGGGCTCATTTGTTTGTGAGAGTCCAGTTGGATCGTATACAGTTTTACAACATAAACGCTGCTTAGTTTGGATAATTTCTTGAAGAACGATGATGGAGAGCAGATCATTCAGAAGAAATGTGATGCAAACAATGGATTTTGGACATTTCATGGATATAATGCTTTTGTGGACAAAAAGTGCTGTTGGATGTTTTTCAGCGGAAGCTCATGGACATTTTACCCAAGTGCGATAGATTGGATTCATCTCGCGATGGCTATTTCATTACAAAGGTATGAAGTCCCGTTGCTGGAGCATCTATATCGTAAAACAGACACCGTAGATTGACAGTAAACCTTTAGAACTTTCAAATGATATGACTTGTTATCTTATTAATATTTTAGATAGATAGCTCCTTTGCCTGAGCTTACTTTCAGCAACCGTTTTCAGTTATCCGGAAGTGACGTGCTGCCAAGATGGCAACGGCCCACTTTAGGCTTCAAAAATGCTCTTCAGAAACCTACGGGTGACGACACAGACACTACGTCCATATTTTTTTTACAGTCTATGGGAAGCACCCGTGTAGCAATTTTCAATTTGAAATGTAATATGCAAAATGGCAAAGCAATATGTAAAATTGCAATGAATTTCTGTATTTAAATTTACATTTTCCATACCCATATGTGCAATGTTTGGAGCAAAATTATCATTTAAATTCAATAATAACATTTACATTTTCTATTTCCTACACAAATTTTAACATATAATTATTTAACGCTTTATAAGTTGCAAAAATGAAAATAACAGGATGAAATGAAAATGTATTACAGAAATGTTTATATGTTTAACATGTTCAAGCAAAAATTGTAGCAAATTAAATGTTCTTAATTGCATTTGCACTCACAAGTTAAAGGGATAGTTCACCCAAAACTTAAAATTTGATGTTTATCTGCTTACCCCCAGCGCATCCAAGATGTAGGTGACTGTTTCTTCAGTAGAAAACAAATTATGATTTTTAACTGCAACCGCTGCCGTCTGTCAGTCAAATAATGCCAGTGGATGGGAACTCCTACAATAAGAGTCGAAAACACTTCCATAGACAAATCCAAATTAAACCCTGCGGCTCGTGACGACACATTGATGTCCTAAGACACGAAACGATCGGTTTGTGCGAGAAACCGAACAGTATTTATATCATTTTTTACCTTTAAAACACCACTATGTCCAACTGCGTTCAGCATTCGCTTAGTGAGGTCTGATCGCGCTCTGACAACGGCAGTGACGTCTCGCACTTATACTTCAATGAGTGCTAGACATTGTCTACCACTTGCTAGACACCACCAGACAAGTGGTGCTTTACAACAGGTTACTTGGGTGTACTCACACAAGGCGCTCTGAACCGTGCCCGGGTGCGGTTCGTTTATCCGTCCCTGACCCGCCTGGAAGAGGTGGGCCAGAGCGCGGTTCGTTTGGGCTCGAGCGCGGTCCGCTAATCGTGCCGGAGCACGGAACCACTGCTACTTTTGTGTGCNGTTTTTCAGCGGAAGCTCATGGACATTTTACCCAAGTGCGATAGATTGGATTCATCTTGCGATGGCTATTTCATTACAAAGGTATGAAGTCCCGTTGCTGGAGCATCTATATCGTAAAACAGACACCGTAGATTGACAGTAAACCTTCAGAACTTTCAAATGATATGACTTGTTATCTTATTAATATTTTAGATAGATAGCTCCTTTGCCTGAGCTTACTTTCAGCAACCGTTTTCAGTTATCCGGAAGTGACGTGCTGCCAAGATGGCAACGGCCCACTTTAGGCTTCAAAAATGCTCTTCAGAAACCTACGGGTGACGACACAGACACTACGTCCATATTTTTTTTACAGTCTATGGGAAGCACCCGTGTAGCAATTTTCAATTTGAAATGTAATATGCAAAATGGCAAAGCAATATGTAAAATTGCAATGAATTTCTGTATTTAAATTTACATTTTCCATACCCATATGTGCAATGTTTGGAGCAAAATTATCATTTAAATTCAATAATAACATTTACATTTTCTATTTCCTACACAAATTTTAACATATAATTATTTAACGCTTTATAAGTTGCAAAAATGAAAATAACAGGATGAAATGAAAATGTATTACAGAAATGTTTATATGTTTAACATGTTCAAGCAAAAATTGTAGCAAATTAAATGTTCTTAATTGCATTCGCACTCACAAGTTAAAGGGATAGTTCACCCAAAACTTAAAATTTGATGTTTATCTGCTTACCCCCAGCGCATCCAAGATGTAGGTGACTTTGTTTCTTCAGTAGAACACAAATGATGATTTTTAACTGCAACCGCTGCCGTCTGTCAGTCAAATAATGCCAGTGGATGGGAACTCGTATAATAAGAGTCTAAAACACTTCCATAGACAAATCCAAATTAAACCCTGCGGCTCGTGACGACACGTTGATGTCCTAAGACACGAAACGATCGGTTTGTGCGAGAAACCGAACAGTATTTATATAATTTTTTACCTTTAAAACACCACTATGTCCAACTGCGTTCAGCATTCGCTTAGTGAGGTCTGATCGCACTCTGACAACGGCAGTGACGTCTCGCACTTATACTTCAATGAGTGCTAGACATTGTCTACCACTTGCTAGACACCACCAGACAAGTGGTGCTTTACAACAGGTTACTTGGGTGTACTCACACTAGGCGCTCTGAACCGTGCCCGGGCGCGGTTCGTTTATCCGTCCCTGACCCGCCTGGAAGGGGTGGGCCAGAGCACGGTTCGGTTGGGCTCGAGCGCGGCCCGCTAATCGTGCCGGAGCACGGAACGGTTCACCTTATTGATGAACAGGAATTGTAGTTTGCGAGTAAAGCTGCAAAATTCCTCCATTAACGTCCGCTGCTGTAATAATCCTCTGATACGTGCAAGTGAAAATAGATGCGCTGCATAAATGATAAATCTATTAGGCAATATCTTAGCGAAAGTGCATTTCTACTTGTTTTCTTCCATACAAAAAGTTGCATCGTATAAGGCCCAAGCGTGCTCCATTCCGGAGCGTGTCCGTAATTATTGCTTGCTCCATCAGTATGGTTGTTTTTCTCTTTTTATCGTTCTGATTGTTTAAGCATCCTTTATAGGCCTATTAATAAAACTGTGTAGTCAATATGATTGTATTTGGATATTTTTGAGTGTTATTTATAATAACTTTTGTTCCTAAAATAACTGATGTCTAAACCCATCTTTCACAATCTCACGTCTGTTGTGAACAGGTGCTGGTGGTGTGGAGGATATTTTCTTGGCACACTTTGGGCCCTTTGGACTATATGTATAGAGTGTTCTTTAGAACTTCCGCAATAATATAAACCAGCTGGAAAACGTACCGTGAAATGTCACTTGTTAGTGTGTCGGTATCTTTAATGTCCTGAGGTTGCTTTAAAGGGTTAGATTACCCAAAAATAAAAATTGTCATTTATTACTCACCCTCATGTCATTCTACACCCGTAAGACCTTTGTTAATCTTCAGAACACAAATTAAGATATTTTTGATGAAATGCAATGGCTCAGTGAGGCCTCTATTGAACTCTATTGAACCGAACTTCTCAAGATCCAGAAAGCTACTAAAAACATATTTAAAACAGTTCATGTGAGTACAGTGGTTCAACCTTAATATTATAAAGCGACGAGAATACTTTTTTGTGTGCCAAAAATGACTTTTCAACAATATCTAGTGATGGACAATTTCAAAACACTGCTTCATGAAGCTTCGAAGCTTTACAAATCATTTGTTTCGAATCAGTTGTTCGAAGTGCCAAAGTCACGTGATTTCAGCTGTTTCATATGCAATCTGAATCACTGATTCGAATCAAATGATTCGTAAAGCTTTGAAGCAGAGTTTTGAAATCGGCCATCAGTAGATATTGTTGAAAAGTCGCTTTTTTTTTTTTTTTTGGCACACAAAGTTTTCTTGTCGCTTTATAATATAAAGGTTGAACCACTGTAGTCACATGAACTGTTTTAAATATGTTTTTAGTACCTTTGTGTGATAACTGCATTAAAATATAAATACAACATTAAAAAGTCAACCATTGATGATTTTGTGTCGATGTACAGAATGACAGCTAACGGTTCACCGGAAATGGCTGAGCTGGCTTCTCGAAAACCAGGAAGTTACCGTGCATATACTGAGCATCATTTAAACACCACAGCCTACCTGCGTATTGTTGCTGACCATGTCCATCTCTATGACCACAGTGTACCATCTTCTGATGGCTGCTTCCAGCAGGATAACACATCATGTCTCAAGCTCAAATCATCTCAAACTGGTTTCTTGAACATGACAATGAGTTCACTGTACTCTCCATATCTCAGTCCAGTAGAGCACCTTTGGGATGTGCTGGAACTGGAGAATTGTGGCATTCATAGCATTCATAGCTTTTTGTGTGTTGAAAAACATTAGCATCTGAGAAGTTTTAAATAAAATTTTGTAAAATGAAATTTTCATAGAAAAGAAAAAGAAATGCTTTCTAGAGTGTGAAAGAGGGGTTTAAACACCGTTATTTTTGGAAATAGAAATTATTATTATATAAGTAACACTCATTAGCATCCAGATGGATTACACATCATTTCATTAATATAAATGATGCATAAATAATCAGAACGATAAAAAGAGAAAAACACAACCATACTGATAGAGCGATAATCTGTTACACACACATGTAGTATGAGCAGTTTATTTATTTATCTTTTTAGTTAGATTGTATTTCAAGACCTAAAGCAGAATGGTCTTACTTTAGCTTTGTGAAATTATGCTACATAAAACATACCGGTGCATCTCTAATGGTGACACTCTGTTATTAGACTAGATGATTTTTGAGACCATTTTCAGTCTTCAACCTCATTTTCCTATAATTACAATAGGTAAAATATACTTTAACCTAACAATCTGAAAAATAAGACACTATGGAGTTAAAACAAACACTTGCAGTCACTGCAGATTTAAAGGCTCTAAAGACTAAAAATCAAGTTGTTCTGTTTGAAAATATCAGAGCCAATCAGTGAGCTCTATTTTTTCACTAAACGTCATGCAAACAAAGATATGTCTTTAACATGTTAGCTGCTTCCTGAAGCTAAAGTTTAATCCTACTAGTACAATATGGAGTAACGTCTTTGTTGATTTATGTTTTTTCCCTGCAGAACAAGAGATGTGTTTGGACCGTTACACCCAGGGATGTGTGGACAGACATTGGCTGTGATGATGGATATCTGCTCATGGATGGGTAAGACTGATTATTTTTCTTCTTTTCTTTCATTTTTTTTTTTTACTCAGCTAATTAAAAGACCCCATGATCTCCTGCACCTTCTCACCAAAAAATAATAAAAATAATAAAGATCACGTTGAATGAAAAGATTCAAATATCTTCTTTACTCATAAACAAACCATTCAAAGAGTAATGTAATCTTTTGTTCCTTTATTTGTGTTTGTATTTCGGCCATTTGACTCTTAGTTCAACACATCAGACATTTTATCTGTCTTACCCTTCCAGCTGAGAGCTGATCTGAGTCAATTAACTATTAGAGTCCAAGTTCATCTGCGGCACCAGATCCTGACAAAATCATAGATTTACTTTAAAATCTATAAGATTAAACATTTCTATCATCTCAGCAAAGACGACCAGTTTGAGTTTGGCATTTCTAGTAATGCTGTTGATACACTTATTGGCCACAGGAGGGAGCCGCTGATCAGCTGTCTTGCGTTTTAAGTAATAAATAGGGATTTTCGAGTCTGAAATGTTAAGATAAGCTAGACGCCTAAAATAAAAGTACTGTAATAAAGTGCAGGAATCAAGAATATCACAAGACTCACCTGTAAGTCACTTTCCACTTAAAAGCGCTTTTCTCTTGTAAAGTCAATCCCACACATTATATAGCAGTCATCATTTGAATTTAAGTTTAAGTTTGTATTGATGTATCATTGTTCTGATGTGTCAAAGCAGGGCTTTAATGTCAGGGTTCCAACGCGGTTTGGAAAAGTATGGAATTTGATTTGAGTAATTTCCAGGTCTGGAAAAGTATGGAAAAAAGAAATCAGAGTATGGAAAAATATTTGTGTTTCCAGACTATTGCCTCCTATTCAGTTTTCTAATTTATTATACCTGCAAACTAGTCACTTTGTGGCGAAATTAGCAGTTTTGAATCAAAATACATCATTTATGTGAATCGTTTAGATCCAAAGAGTTTTTTTTTTCGGGGTGAGTGAGTGTGTGTCACAAGATTCTCATATGAATTGCAAATGGGCTACTTTCCCATAGACTGGAGTGAGTTATGATCTTTCTTGGTGCTCTGTGGCGTGATAAATCGCTGTAGCGCTCGTGAACCAGCCATCACTTCGGCTTTACTAGTTACAACACAAAATAAACATGCTTGAACATCCGAAGTTATGTTGAAAGATACAGTACAACTTACCGAAATCTGTGTCATGTCACATGCAATCGATCAATCAGTGTTTCAACCGCAGAAAATAAAACAGCTTGTAAAAATGTCACATTTAGCCTACCTCAGAAAAGCCATTCAATGTCCAAAAACTCATTATTCAGCTACAAAAATGAACTTCGAGAGGAGCATTTTTCTAAATATATGCACTATAGGCTATTGCATATTCATTGTATTTGTACTTAATTTGTGCTTCGATATTGAATATATAAATCCATTTTATGACAGCCACCATTTAAATGTTTAGGCCTACATAAAAAAAAATGTATTATCACTTGTATTAATATATATTTGTCACTTGTATTATAACGTTATTATAAAAACTTCCTTATGTGTAATTTAGCCAATATGTAAGTATCTTATAATCAATTTAACCTAATATTATAATGATGTACCAGCTGTGGTTCCCTGTATAGTTACAGCATTAGTTGAGAGATTGTTTTCTTTGAGGAAATTTGCCATGTACTGTACCTGATAGGCCCCAAATTAATCAATACTGAATCAAAGGTAATCAAATCAAAATCAAATCGCAAGCTTCTGAATCAAAATTGCATTCAATTGTGAAATTTGTCAATGCTCAGCCCCGGTGCCAAAATGTTTTTTTTTTTTTTTTACTTGAAGCAAATGTTGATTTTTCCATTTATGTTCTTGTCAGAGTGCACCAGAATGCTTCGTTTACATGTTAAAATCGCAAAAATCTTCTCATGGGGGAGGATGCCCCCAGACCCCCCTACAACTATTTACTTTCTACATGTCACCCTTTTCACCTCTCTTCACTTTGCAAATATGTTTATAGAGTTACGAATTTCTAAAATATTATAGAAACTATCATACTTCGCTTGTGTAGGCTACTCTATAAAAATACTTTGATTCAAAAAACCAATGTCGAGAACAGAGCAAACACAGAGCAGAATGGATAAATCACCGAAGGATCTCTATAAAGTAAATGTATCGAATTAATAGACAAATTAAATATTCACGCCTATGTAGCGAGTGGTATGGTCGGAAAGGGAAACAAACTAAGTCATGCCACCCTGTTAAACAGGGAATATATTAGTACTTGTAGATTAATTGTAGATTAAAACAAAAGTCACACAGGTACGTGGTTTTAAGAAGAGAAGGGCCTAGATGTGAATACTAAATACAAAACTTTATTTCAACAATCAAACACTCATTTAAAAATCACTAAAAGACTGTAGGACCCGGACTACAAACATGAAGCAGAGAAAACAGAAAAGGAGACCGAGACTCACCTCATGGAAATTTGAGTATGGAAAAGTATGGAATTTTGAAATGGAAAATGTGTAGGAACCCTGTAATGTGTTTGCTGGATTATTTGTGTGAAGCTGCTCTTTGTTTGTCAGACACTGTCATTCTCTGTTTAAAAGTCTAACTTTAGCCCTGCTGTTGCGTGATCTTTATCATGTGAATCTAAGGAGATGATTCCTTTAAAGCTGATAAAGTAGAATCATAATGTTGTATTGTCACTGTAGGTAATAGTCTAGTTAGTTGGTGTTTTGTGAAGCTCTGATGTTTGTGCTAATTTACACAATTCAGGTTTTCATTGAGCAGCAGGGCTTGACATTAACACCCGCCAACCCGCCAAATGCGGGTAGATTTCAGCTGTGGCGGGTAAGACAGCCACTCCCACTAGCCACTTTGGCGGGTTGAATATAATTTCAGTAGTGATGTCCGGTTCGCGAACGAATCGTTCTTTTTAACCGGTTCTTTTCAGTGAACCGGTTGAACCAGTTCACCAAATCGGTCTGAATCGTTCCAAACAGTTCGCATCTCCAGTAAGCAAACACGAATCCACAAATTACTAAAGTTACTCACTTTTTGACATGCTTGACACTACCTCTCGAAATAAACCAACATCCCGGAGTTATTCAGTTACTCCAACAGTACACTGACTTAATCTGCTGTGAGAGAACTGATGATGATGAGCACGAGCAGCAGAGCAGCTGATATGAGTGCGCATGCGCGGCGCACTCGAACGAACTTACACGACCTGTCACCGTTATCGTTCTCGAGTCAAGAATCGGTTGCAGCGGTTTTCGGATCATCAGTACACAACCGAGAACCGCTTCTTTCGGACGTGTCCGATTGAGAACCGGTGAGCTGATGATACTGCGCATGCGTGATTCAGCGTGTGATCTGAAGCTACCGAACAGTAATGACTGTCAGAGCACCGGTTAACTAGGACAACTGATGCTATGAGAGGACTCGAATGAGGGGCCAATCTGGCGAAACGTAAATTAAATAAATCGTCATGTAAGAGGATCATGGTTTCTGCTCTGATGAAGATTAATTTATTCACTTTATAACTGTAAAACTTTGTTTGCACATCACTGCCTGTATGTTTGGATNCATAACAAAGTCAACTTTAATCATATAAAATGTAATTTCCCAACAGCAAAATTGTGGCCAGTGAAAATGCTCAGTGGCTAGTAACTTTGGAAAACCACTAGCCACAGTGGCTGGTGAGCAAAAAAGTTAATGTCAAGCCCTGTTGAGCAGCATTTTCTCAAGGTGTATTTCTGTTGTTTTGTAGATCTGGGATTCTCTGACTCAGCGCTTTAACAGAGTCGTTGCCCTCGACTTCCTGGGCTTTTGGTTTTTCATGACACTTTAATAGTTGGTGTTGTGTGAAGCTCTGACGTTCTTGCTGCTTCGTGGCACATTTATGAGCTTAATGTTCATGTTATTAGGACCTGTATGATGGGTCTAACATGCAGTTAAACACATGCTTTCTAAATATGTTACAGCCCACCCCACTAGTTTATACATTTCAGTTTATCATTGTGCACAGTTCAGTGTTTCTCATAGAATTTAGTGAGACTGTGGTGGGTGGACATCGGCCCTTCTAGGGGGGTCCGGGGACATGCCCCCCTGGAAGAAAATGTGGACATTTTACATTTAAATGCATAAATCTGATGCATTTTGAAAGCAAAATTAAGTGACTACATCAATGAAGAAATTTGTTCTCATGTAAACAATTTTGTGCTCTAGTAGTAATTTATTTATTGGTTGCATAGACATGAATGATGATGGTAGGGCACATTAGTCACATAAACAACACATAGTAAATGATAGTTCATAAATGGTTCAAATGTATACTCTACATGTTTGACCATCAAAAATATGTAGCAAAATAGATTACCTTTGTTGAATTCATTTATTTCTAGAATAATTAGTGGGGTAATACATATTTATTATGTACAGTTATCATTTACTAGGGGTGTAATAGTTCAAATTACTCACGGTTCGGTTTTTATTATGGTTTTAAGGTCACAGTTTCGGAACGGTTCAGTATGTGTTATGTTCAGGGGAAAAAGGACTGTCAAAATAAAAAAAATAAGAACAAATAATCAAACTACAAGCACAAATAAATACAGTAGAGCAAAGATTCATAATGTAATAAAAGTTGTTTAAATTGCATTGTTTTTTTGGGGGAGAGGGAACCCATGAGATCTTCCTGTGCCACTGACTCTGGTGAGTTGAGATGGGTTTTATTGTATTATTATTTTATTGTAAACTGTTATATGATAAAAACTTTTAGCAATTTGTAGTGAGACCACAGAAATGTTTAATCTTATATATTTTAAAGTAAATATATATAAAGTTTTGTCAGGATGTGGAAGAGTAAGACAGATAAACTGTCTGATTTGTTGCACTAAAAGTCATATGGCTGAAATACAAACACAAATAAAGGAACAAAAGACATTACAGTACTCTTAATGGTTTGTTTATGAGTATTTGCAGATTCAAGCAGCATATATGGACATTTGACAGCTCCTCCTTGTGGACATGAAGTATATCTGCATTAATGATTGACACCAGCGGGATGGAAGGAATTCTGAGGAATGAAAGGAAGAGGAGCGCCTGACTAGAGAGCCGTTTCCAAACCATGTTATCTGTTTGTCCTGGTATTCATTCACAGAAAACAATACTGCATGACTCTAATTATTACTTCAAGAAATAAATAAAACATAATAAACATGACAAGTTCAGATGAATCATGATATTCATGTCACACATTGTGAAAGATTAACAAAAATGATGTAGTAAATTTATTTTAAGATAAAAAAAACGTCCCAACATTTATTCCCATTACAGGATGGCACAATATATCCCACTCTTGCTCTGAATGGATACGCATTGATGAAACCTGTGGGATCCTCCAGCTGTGGAAAGTGATGGGAGAACCTGCTGACACCTGCTGGTCAAAATTGTGTAAATGCAACGAGAAAACAGCCAAAAGAAGTGCAGACACCCTATATATTTCAATTAAATGAAATTTACAAATCATTAAATACTATTAAATATGAAGTGTATTTAAAAACTGTAATTTTATTAATTTGTAGTTTGTGGTTTTAGAAGGTATTTAATCAGTATTTGACAAACTGAAAGACAATTAACTATCAGTCTTCATTTTCCCATTATACACAGTTGTGTTTGTCATTAAAACTGAACCGGAATAAAAAACTGACCCAGATCAGTTGCGACCATATAACATTGGTTCATGGGTTCACCTGATGGTCACGAACCCCCTAGTGGTGAACCATTGAAATGTCCAAATGTTGCAAAACAGTATGACATAAAGAAACCTCGTTTTCTGAAATCACATGACTTGGCCAGTTTGATGCTCACTTTGAAAAACTGATTCAAAACAAAAGATTATTAAAACTTTTGAAGCTTCATGATGCTTGTCAGTATATAAAGTGCATAAAAGACCCTAAATCACGCTAAAACACCAGCACATATTCTGTGGCTCAGAGGATAATCGTCTGTTTTTCCCACTTGAGAGTTTGGGTTCAAATCCCACAGGTGCTATCAAACCAATCAAAAACCCTCTCAAAACTTACCAGAGTCAGCGGCACAGGAGGTAAAGTGTTGTGATTTCGTCATGAAGACCCGGGTTCAAATCCCATTATTGCTGAAGTTAAAGCTCACGAATTGCGTTTTATTTAACAAAATTCCCCAAACGTCAACACTCAGTGTGAGAGCCGTGATGGTGCAGTGGCTAAACACATGTTGACAGCAGATTGGGCTTTAATAAAGGCTTGGGTTCAAACCCCACCTCAGCAGGTTACATGTATGTGAGTCCTCATGCAGCAGCACTTTAACTGGTTTATTGGAAAATCCCAGCTCACATACAGGTGAAATATAAGTTCCTTCACATGTCCAGACAAGAGATCTGTGGCTCATGGGTTAAGAGCGCTGCCTCATGGTTTCAGAGGTTGCTGGTTCAAGTCCAGCCAGATCTCAGTGGTATAAAGGTGTGGTGTGAGTGAGAAGGTGCAGGGGATCATTGGGCTCCATCTGCGGTTATGCTTTTGCCTGAAAGAAAAAAAAAAATTAGATGTAAAAAAATAAAATAAAAAAATTAGAAGCCTCACCTGTACGTGAGCAGATGTCCATCATTACAGCCAATGTCTGTCCACACGTCCCAGAGCTTTGCTTCTATTGGCTGAGTGTAACGGTTCAAACACATCCCTTATTCTGCAGGGCAAAGATATAAATCATCAAAAACGTTACTCCATATTCTATATATACATTACATTTATAATAGCACAAAGACTCTTCATTTACAAATTAACCCCCACCCCAAAAAAATTAAAATAAAAACTATTTAAATATGCAATTTAAATAACTGATTAAATTATGGATAATAAAAGACATTATATAGACAAAGCTTTACATTTGTAGGGCTGCAAGTCTTTCATCTCACCGGTTTGTCTGAAAACCAAAATCCCAGGAAGTCGAGGGCAACGACTCTGTTAAAGCGCTGAGTCAGAGAATCCCAGATCTACAAAACAACAGAAATACACCAGGAGAAAATGCTGCTCAATGAAAACCTGAATTGTGTAAATTAGCACAAACATCAGAGCTTCACAAAACACCAACTAACTCTATTAACAAACATGAATCCAGTAGACTACTACCTACAGTGACAATACAACATTATGATTCTACTTTATCAGCTTTAAAGGAATCATCTCCTTAGATTCACATGATAAAGATCACGCAACAGCAGGGCTAAAGTTAGACTTTTAAACAGAGAATGACAGTGTCTGACAAACAAAGAGCAGCTTCACCCAAATAATCCAGCAAACACATTAAAGCCCTGCTTTGACACATCAGAACAATGATACATCAATACAAACTTAAACTTAAATTCAAATGATGACTGCTATATAATGTGTGGGATTGACTTTACAAGAGAAAAGCATTTTTAAGTGGAAAGTGACTTACAGGTGAGTCTTGTGATATTCTTGATTCCTGCACTTTATTACAGTACTTTTATTTTAGGCGTCTAGCTTATCTTAACATTTCAGACTCGAAAATCCCTATGTATTACTTTAAACGCAAGACAGCTGATCAGCGGCTCCCTCCTGTGGCCAATAAGTGTATCAACAGCATTACTAGAAATGCCAAACTCAAACTGGTCGTCTTTGCTGAGATGAGAGAAATGTTTAATCTTATAGATTTTAAAGTAAATCTATGATTTTGTCAGGATCTGGTGCCGCAGATGAACTTGGACTCTAATAGTTAATTGACTCAGATCAGCTCTCAGCTGGAAGGGTAAGACAGATAAAATGTCTGATGTGTTGAACTAAGAGTCAAATGGCCGAAATACAAACACAAATAAAGGAACAAAAGATTACATTACTCTTTGAATGGTTTGTTTATGAGTAAAGAAGATATTTGAATCTTTTCATTCAACGTGATCTTTATTATTTTTTGCTCACAATTAAAGATTTCTTGTTGTTATTGTGTTGGTATTTGCAGATTCAAGCAGCNTCTCCTTAGATTCACATGATAAAGATCACGCAACAGCAGGGCTAAAGTTAGACTTTTAAACAGAGAATGACAGTGTCTGACAAACAAAGAGCAGCTTCACACAAATAATCCAGCAAACACATTAAAGCCCTGCTTTGACACATCAGAACAATGATACATCAATACAAACTTAAACTTAAATTCAAATGATGACTGCTTTATAATGTGTGGGATTGACTTTACAAGAGAAAAGCACTTTTAAGTGGAAAGTGACTTACAGGTGAGTCTTGTGATATTCTTGATTCCTGCACTTTATTACAGTACTTTTATTTTAGGCGTCTAGCTTATCTTAACATTTCAGACTCGAAAATCCCTATTTATTACTTAAAACGCAAGACAGCTGATCAGCGGCTCCCTCCTGTGGCCAATAAGTGTATCAACAGCATTACTAGAAATGCCAAACTCAAACTGGTCGTCTTTGCTGAGATGATAGAAATGTTTAATCTTATAGATTTTAAAGTAAATCTATGATTTTGTCAGGATCTGGTGCCGCAGATGAACTTGGACTCTAATAGTTAATTGACTCAGATCAGCTCTCAGCTGGAAGGGTAAGACAGATAAAATGTCTGATGTGTTGAACTAAGAGTCAAATGGCCGAAATACAAACACAAATAAAGGAACAAAAGATTACATTACTCTTTGAATGGTTTGTTTATGAGTAAAGAAGATATTTGAATCTTTTCATTCAACGTAATCTTTATTATTTTTTGCTCACAATTAAAGATTTCTTGTTGTTATTGTGTTGGTATTTGCAGATTCAAGCAGCATATACGCACATTTGACAGCCCCTCCTTGTGGACATGAAGTATATCTGCATTAATGATTGACACCAGCGGGATTAAAGAGATGGAAGGTATTTTGAGGAAGGAAAGGAAGAGGAGCGCCTGGCTAGAGAGCCGTTTCCAAAACATGTTGTCCTGGTATGGTTTGTCCAACGTTCAATCCCATTCCAGGAAGGCACAATATATCCCACTCTTGCTCTAAAATGAACTGATAAAGCTGAGATTCGTGTTGAAGAAGGGAATATGCTTTGTTTGTTTGTGGGATCCTCCAGCTGTGGAAAGTGATGAGAGAACCTGAGCTTTATGAAACTGAATCAAATGAAGCGATTGTTTTGCAAGAATGATTCACTGTTTCGAAGCGCTCTAAACACCACACGCTGGTGACACCTGCTGCTCAAAATAGTGTAAATGCAACGAGAAGACATCTAAAACCATGTGTAATGACATATTACGGTTAAAGTGTCATTTAGTAAATGTATTCTACAAATAATTAAACACAATTATATATGAAGAGTATGTACAAACTTTGTAATTCGATTAATTTGTAGTTTGTGGTTTAGGAGGTTTTGTCTAACCAGGCCAATTAAATACTATCAGTCTCCATTTTTATGTTATACACATATGTGTTTGCCATTAAAACTGAACCTGAATTAAAAAACTGACCCAGATTAACATTGTTTCATAGGTTCACCTGATGGTCACGAACCCCCTAGTGGTGAACCACAGAAATGTCCAAATGTTTCGAAACAATATGACATAAAGGAACCTTGTTTTTTGAAATCACATGACTTGGCAAGTTTGATGCTCACTTTGAAACACTGATTCAAAACAAAAGATTCATAAAAATTTTGAAGCTTCATGATGTATGGTAACAAAGCGCATAACGTAAAACACATTAATACATCAGCATCAGCACATATTCTGTGGCTCAGAGGATAATTGTCTGTTTCTTCCACATGAGAGTTTGGGTTCAAAACCCACAGTTGTTAAGAATTTTTCATCATATAAAACAGAGTTTCCAATAAAACCAATCAAAAACCCTCTCAAAACTTACCAGAGTCAACGCCACAGGAGGTAAAGTGTTGTCGTTTCGTCATGATATGTTCAACAAAATTCCCCAAACGTCAATGCTTAGCATGAGAGCCGTGATGGTGCAGTGGCTAAACACATGTTAACAGCAGATTGGGCTTTGAGGTTGTTGGTTCAAGTCCAGCCAGATCTCACCAGCCAGATCTCACTGATATGAATGTGTGGTGTGAGGGGGGGCATTTGCGCTGGAGACATGGGTTTAAACCCCACCTCAGCATGTTACGTTACTTCTAACATTAAATTGTTAGCTATTGATGTTGTATTCAACAAAGTGCCCCAAACACCAACACTCAACATGAAAGCCACAGTGGTGCAAGTGGCTAAACGCATGTTTTTCTATTGGTGAGGCTGTGCTGGAGACATGGCTTCAAACCCTACCTCAGCATGTTGTTGCATTACTACTAACATTAAATTGTTAGCTATAGATGTTAATTTCAACAAAGTGCCCAAAACACCAACGCTCAGTGTGAAACCCACAATGGCGCAAGTGGCTAAACGCATGTTTTTCTGTTGGTGAGGCTGTGCTGGAGACATGGCTTCAAACCCTACCTCAGCATGTTGTTGCATTACTACTAACATTAAATTGTTAGCTATTGATGTTATTTTCAACAAAGTGCCCAAAACACCCACATTGAGTGTGAAACCCACAATGGGGCAAGTGGCAAAACGCATGTTTTTTCTGTTGGTGAGGCTGTGCTGGAGACATGGCTTCAAACCCTACCTCAGCATGTTGTTGCATTACTACTAACATTAAATTGTTAGCTATAGATGTTAATTTCAACAAAGTGCCCAAAACACCGACGCTCAGTGTGAAACCCACAATGGCGCAAGTGGCTAAACGCATGTTTTTCTGTTGGTGAGGCTGTGCTGGAGACATGGCTTCAAACCCTACCTCAGCATGTTGTTGCCCTACTACTAACATTAAATTGTTATAGATTGGTGATATATTCAACAAAGTGCCCAAAACACCGATTCTCAGTGTGAAAGCCCCAATGGTGCAAGTGGCTAAACGCATGTTTTTCTGTTGGTGAGGCTGTGCTGGAGACATGGCTTCAAACCCCACCTCAGCATGTTGTTGCATTACTACTAACATTAAATTGTTAGCTATAGATGTTAATTTCAACAAAGTGCCCAAAACACCGACGCTCAGTGTGAAATCCACAATGGCGCAAGTGGCTAAACGCATGTTTTTCTGTTGGTGAGGCTGTGCTGGAGACATGGTTTCAAACCCTACCTCAGCATGTTGTTGCATTACTACTAACATTAAATTGTTATAGATTGGTGATATATTCAACAAAGTGCCCAAAACACCCACATTCAGTGTGAAACCCACAATGGGGCGAGTGGCAAAATGCATGTTTTTTCTGTTGGTGAGGCTGTGCTGGAGACATGGCTTCAAACCCTACCTCAGCATGTTGTTGCATTACTACTAACATTAAATTGTTAGCTATAGATGTTAATTTCAACAAAGTGCCCAAAACACCGACGCTCAGTGTGAAACCCACAATGGCGCAAGTGGCTAAACGCATGTTTTTCTGTTGGTGAGGCTGTGCTGGAGACATGGCTTCAAACCCTACCTCAGCATGTTGTTGCATTACTACTAACATTTAATTGTTATAGATTGGTGATATATTCAACAAAGTGCCCAAAACACCCACATTCAGTGTGAAACCCACAATGGGGCAAGTGGCAAAATGCATGTTTTTTCTGTTGGTGAGGCTGTGCTGGAGACATGGCTTCAAACCCTACCTCAGCATGTTGTTGCATTACTACTAACATTAAATTGTTAGCTATAGATGTTAATTTCAACAAAGTGCCCAAAACACAGACGCTCAGTGTGAAACCCACAATGGCGCAAGTGGCTAAACGCATGTTTTTCTGTTGGTGAGGCTGTGCTGGAGACATGGCTTCAAACCCCACCTCAGCATGTTGTTGCATTACTACTAACATTAAACTGTTATAGAAAGGTGATATATTCAACAAAGTGCCCCAAACATCAGCAGTCAGTGTGAAAGCCACAGTCAAGTCAAGTCAAATTTATTTATATAGCGCTTTTTACAATTGGTAATTGTTTCAAAGCAGCTTTACATATTAGAAGCACAGAAAAAAGATAAGTGGTTAAAAATAAGCTGTACAAGCAAGCGTGGTAATATGTAACATATACAAGATGGTGCTACATTAAGCCAATGTCGGCTGACTCCCAGGGGTGGAAAAAACCCCCTAGGAGAAAAACCCAGTGTGGTAACACTGGGAAAAAAGTCCTAGGAGGGAAAAAACCCCTTGGAAGATATATATAATATATGTAAATGGATATGGAGATCAAAATCTGAATTATACAGTTTTATTATAGGGATTAAAAGTAGATTATATATATAAATATATGTAAGCGGATACGGAGATTAAAAATCTGAATTATAGATGCAGCCAGAACTGGATCTGTAGGCCCATTGTCTCCTGGGCCACGTTGTAGTCAGGTCCAGGCACAGGTTCTCCATCTGATCTGGATACGGCCTGGGTCCAGCACCCGGCAAACCTCAGGATAAGCAGAGAGACTGATATTAGCGTAGATGCCATTCTTATTCTGATCTACAGGTATATCTAGTGTTATAGGAAATGTTCTCGGTTCCGGCCGACCTAATTATTGCAGCGTAACAATCCTTTAACGGATTTGAAAAAATGTTTATGTATTGATAATGTGTTATGTGTATGCAAGAGCAAAGAGATGTGTTTTTAGTCTAGATTTAAACTGACAGAGTGTGTCTGCTTCCCGAACAATGCTAGGAAGATTGTTCCAGAGTTTAGGTGCTAAATAGGAAAAGGATCTGCCGCCTTCGGTTGATTTTGATATTCTGGGTATTATCAACTGGCCTGAATTCTGAGATCGCAATAAACGTGAAGGACTATAATGCACCAAGAGCTCGCTTAGATATTGGGGAGCTAAACCATTTAGAGCTTTATAGGTAAGTAGCAAGATTTTAAAATCTATACGATGTTTAATAGGGAGCCAATGTAATGTTGACAGAACTGGGCTAATATGGTCATACTTTCTGGTTCTGGTAAGAACTCTAGCTGCCGCATTTTGGACCAACTGTAGTCTGTTTAAAAGCCGAGCAGAACAACCACCCAGTAGAGCGTTACAGTAATCTAGTCTTGAGGTCATGAATGCATGAACCAACTGTTCCGCATTTGTCATTGAGAGCATATGTCGTAATTTAGATATATTTTTTAGATGGAAGAAGGCGGTTTTACAGATACTAGAAACATGACTTTCAAATGAAAGATTGGTATCAAAGAGCACACCCAGGTTCCTAACTGAGGACGAAGATTTAATGGAGCACCCATCAAGTGTTAGAGAGTATTCAAGGTTTTTTCGTGAGGAAGTTTTTGGTCCAAAGATTAGGATATCAGTTTTTTCTGAATTTAATAATAAGAAATTTCTTGTCATCCAGTTTTTAATGTCAGCTATGCATTCTGTTAGTTTTGTGAAACTAACAGGGAGCACTTGCACAGTGGTGCAAGTGCTCCCTTAAACACACGTTCGCTGCTGATAAGGGTGTGCTGAAGACATGGGTTCAAACCCCACCTCAGGATGTTGCTTTGATCTACTTTATTGTAGGACTTATAGAGGTGAAATATAAGTTCTCGCACATGTTCAGACATGAGATCTGTGGCTCACAGGTTAAGAGCGCTGCCTCAAGGGTTCAGAGGTTGCTGGTTCGATCCCAGCCAGATCTCCGCAATATGAGTGAATGGTGCATGCGTGAAGGGGTGGGGATGATTCGGGTCCCCCCCTGAACCCTGACACAATGTCAAGCAGGGGTTATGCTTTTTGATACAATGAAAAAATAATAATTAGCTGTATAAAAAATTTGGCCTGCCGTCCCTTCCCCACCTATTTAGGTTACCATCATTTGCTTTTTAGAGGAGTGACCCTCCAAAAAGAAAATGATGATAACCTACGTTATTTTCCGCCAAACAACACACATTCACACATTAGAAGTCTTACCTGTACATGAGCAGATCATTACAGTGAATGTCTGTCCACATGTCCCAGAGCTCTGCTTCTGTTGACTGTATGCTCCAAACACCTCCCTTAACCTGTAGGGGAAACACATAAATAAACAAACATTACTACTGGGGATGCACTGATAGGATTTTTTGGAGCCGATATGATTTTAACAAACAATTATTAGCCAATTCTGATAACGATATTTGTCACTTGCTTTCTTATTTTAAATTTTGTCATCAAAATAGATAGTATTTTGATCATGTTTTAAATCAGCAAAGTTCAAAAACACCTGCATTAAATTATACTTGCAGGTTTATCAAATAATTTCTAATTAACATGGATTGGATCCATTTAACATTCAGCAGGCCTACATAAATACAACAAAACAAACATACATATAAAATAAACTGTGCTTTCTAGGTAGGTTTAACAGTTAACAATATGTAAAATAATACTGCATATTCTTCACTGTATAAATTAAATACATATTAATCCTTCCTTATTGTAACAGACTTTATTATGATTAATCTTCTAATTTGTTTTTGTATACATTTTGAATACTTTTTGTAAGTTTAAAAATGTGTATGATCTCCTTTACTATCTCTTATTTTGACAGCTGTTCTAGTCTACAGAGTGAAATGAGTAATGGAGAGCACGCAGTTCTTCAGAGATATTTTGCAGATTTAAAGTTTGCCAGTTTATTAAGCACCGCCCAAAAAGCATAAGGTCTGTATGTATTTGTTAACTGTTAGTTGTAGTAAGTGTTTAGTGTAATTCACTGTATGTTGATGATAATGCAATGGAGAGAGAGTTTAATGTGCTGTGTTTTGTTTAGCTCTTGTGGTGATGTTTTTGGAGTGAAAACGGATGCAATAAACTTAATAAAACATCAGTAAAGTTTTGGTCATCATTCGGATGGGTTTCGCTACACTTATGAAAGTTACAAAAGTTAAGAATAGTGTGCTATTTTGTTATTTGGTTAACATTAAAGCTCAGACAGCATCGCTAGTGCCTTCACACGGTTAGTTAATAATCTGTTTGTTATATCTATTATAAATTGAGCAAAAATTGGCCGATACATCGGTGCATCCCTAATTACTACACACTGTATATCTAAAACATCAGAATTTAAAAATTAGTCTAAATAATAGTTAAATGTAATCGACTACATGAATTGAAGTCCTAAAGCTGTACAGTGTAAAAAATATAATACATAGTATATTATGAATGCTGTATCAATAATAATCTTTTAATTAAATGACTGTAATGTCTTACAGGCCACAGAACTATAGGAACACTGCATAGAAACAAACACACTCCTTCCCATCCTTCAGTGCTGACCAAACAAAACAGATGTTTGTTGGTTCAATGCAGTATTTACATTATTTGGATCTTTTAAGATTAAGACCAGATTTTAATTCACCATAAACAATTAATAAAGAAATATAAGATCACTAATCTAAATGTTAACAGTTTATTATTAGCTATAGTAAGACTACAACAGCAGAGGAAAAACACTATTCCTACTTTATAATATGAATATCAGAGGGCGATTCATTCAAAGATTATAAAGGCAATACAAAAACAACCGATTCATTCATTATTCTAAAGGTCTGTCAGTGCAGAATGTAAACAAAGTATGGCATAAACCTTCATAGAAGATGCGACTGCCTTCATACATGACTAATTGTCAAATAACAAGACTTTACGTTAAAAGACCACAATAAAATGAAAGTTTTGTGGGTTTTAGTTCATGTTCGTTCACTTTATAGTCCGCGTCGGGTCACAATAAATGCAACACATTCAATCATCACAATATGAATCCAAATAAACTGACATATGAGCCCTGCTATGAAATATCAGAAAGCAGCACATAAATACTTAACTTAAATAACGACTTACAAGCGCAGAATAATGACTTAAAGTGTTAATATGATAATGCAAGAGAAAAATACTTCATTTTACTTACAGGTGAGTCGCGTGACATCTTTGCTTCCTGAACTTTATCGCAGCGTGTGTCGGATTTGTTTGTTTATGGGCTGAAATATGTTGTTAAGTTGCATTAATATACTATCACTGAGCTGTCATCTGCAGTTTATGTAGTTTAAACAGTCTGTACGTGTTGTGGCGACTGTAACAAGCATCATGTTGTCAAGTATCCGAATCTGTCAAACTAAACTTGAAACTCGTTTACGCACCCTAGAGGAGCGGATGGAAAACTGCACTTCGGTTTCTACCAAACGAGTCGTATTAAAAGCCAACAGACTCAAAGTTGTATCACTACTTATTATATTTCAAAACATCACGCGTATTTTTTTTTTACATTTTCATACTCGACCAAACGTCCCTATTTTTGATAAATAAGTTAAAGGCAAGTGACAAACAGGTGATCATCGGCTCCCTCGTGGCCAATAAATGTATCAACATTATTAATTGAAACGACAAACCCGAGATGGCGGCCAGTATAGTCGTAGCGTAGGTGAGACGGAAACGTACATTTTCATATATTTTCCGACAAATCTATGATTTTTGTCAGGGTCTGAACCAGCAGAGCAACATGGATCTACCAGTTTCAGAAAATGAACCAGATCAGCTCTCAACTGATGGGGTAAAACTGATGAAATGTTGAAATCAAAGGCACGTGCTCAAAGTGTAAATACGCAAAATACGGGTCGATTTTCTTCTTTTTGTAAATTTTTTTTATTATGTTTTGAGTAGCTGTTTGTCTTTACTTATTTAAAATGATATGCATCATATTTGTTCGAAGTTAAACAATGCTTTCGTGTTGTTGTGTCAGTTCAAGGTTTAAGCAGTATTTATAATAAAGCATGATAGGGTATGTGAAATATAGGACAGATAAACACAAATCTTTTTTTTTTTTTTATCCAAATGACTGTCTAAATCTATAAACCAACAGACAAATTTAATTACAACAACATTTTACTGATATTACTGACTAAATTTTCTAAAAGTGATTGATGAAACAGACATGATCAGATCAGTGTGTCAGCTCCCCTTGTGGACAATAAGTGTATCTGCAATAATATATGAAAACAGCAATAGATTTATACACCTGCAAATGGTAAAATGGTTTCAAGTCTTGTAGTAGAGAATGAATTTCAGTGGGAATGTACCTAAATTGGCCCCCTAAGGATCACATTTTACTGACATTTATACATTTACTCTACTCAAACTAGATATATTATATAATACATCAGCTAGTTCAGAAGTTAATATTCAGTCTAACAGCATAGGGACTTTTTACTGTTTGTATCACTCTGTGTGTCTACATCTATACGCCAGTAGGTGGCGATTCATTCAGTAACCAAACAAGTGAGTGACTCAAGAATCATTCATTCAACTGATTTGTTTAAAACACTGATTCATTCAGCAGCGAAACACCATTGCAGGTTGAGAATGTGGCTCTATTAGCAGATGATCAGGGGCGCGTTTCCCGAAGCAAACTGTGGTCGCAAGTTCCGTCGTTACCATTAGAGTTCAATGGGACTTATGACCATGGTTCACCAACGATGCTTTCGGGAAAAGCACCCCAGATTGGCAAATTTCCTAATTACTTTGGAGGCCAATCATGTGACATTAAAAAAAATATGATTTTAGATAGCATTTAAATGGTAAACAACCTGAAATTAGAATTTCTGTGAAGAATATACTTTTATCGGTCAATGCCAATTATTGCAGAAATGTTTGGCTATGGAGACAAATAATATAAAGTGCAAACCAGGTCATGACATGAATAAATTATTTGTCCTACAATACATAGGGCATATACATTTGTGTTTACTCACTGAATACGGCATTTATGGGATGAAGCACTTTCAAATCAATGCAACATCTGGTAAATAACCTCTTGATTTTTTTTCTTATTAGATGACTTCTGTTGGAATGGATCTACAGTGATGACTCACAGTGCTGCACATTTTGTTTCTCTCTCTTATTTGATAGACCTAGTTTCCTAGTATCTGAAGCGTATTCCATCATTCATCATGTTCTGCCCCGAAATCACAATATGTCAAGAAAAACTTTGCCATGCACGTTAAATAATTTAGATATTGCATATAATTTGGTAGTTGAACTTACAGTGTTGAACATTTTGTTGGTGTATTTTAAAAAAAGTCTGCAACTTCTTTTTAATACTTAATTAGAAGCATCACAATTACTGAAATGTGTTGTCTGTTAAATAGGGACTACTGAACAGACATTTAAAAGTGCAAAGTATTGAAAATATGTTAAGAAAGCTCTGTATATACTTTACTTGCAATTTTACACCACTATGATATAAGTGTGTCCTATTGACTGATCAAAAGTTCTACACACACTTGCGATCTTCACTCACACTTGGGACAAATACAGGAAATACATGATGTAAGTAAATACATCAGGCTCAAGTATTTGTTTTAGGACAGGCCCTATTTTTGCACGTCACCTTCTTGTGATGTCTGGTTGAATTTGAGTTGGTCACCTAAACTGTGTTTGTTCATTTGCCTAAACAGCCACTGCAAAAATAAGATGTTCTTACCGCTCACAGCTTAGAATGTGTCAGGCGATTGGCCATGACCTCTTCTAACTCAGGGCGTAGAAGAATGTCTTTTTCTGTCTGTTTGAAAACACAGAAAGGGTAATTAGTATAATTCTTTTAAATAATTATGGTCTGACTGCAAACGATTCTGCAGAAATTATAAAGTAAGTCACAATGTGTCAACTTCATCTTTTACATAGTATTGATAGTACAAGTATTGAAGGGAGGAATTGAGCTTTTCAAAACTCCTTTTATAAATAAATTCAAATGAATAATTTGCAAAATGATTGTTTCAAAGAGAAACACCACATGCTGATGACACCTACTGGTTAAAATGGTGTATGTTATAAGAATGCAGTGCAAACATGTAATGACACCCTTTACAAATCGATTGCTAATGTACAAATTAAATACCATTAAATATGAAGTGTCTGTATAATTTGTGTTGTTTTATTAATTTGTAGGGCTTGTTTTGTGTTTTTAAGAGGGCTTGGCTAATCAGGCTACTAACTATCACTCTCTATTTTTCATTTATACCAGCAACAGAGAGTCCTAGAGTGTTTGCAGAGTTTATCTCCAACCCTGATAAATAAAAATAAATAAAAAAACTCACCTGCCTGTAGCTTTAGTAATCCCAAAGACACTTATTAGCTTGTTCAGGTGTGTTTGATTAGGGTTGGAGCTAAACCAACGTCAAACCCAAGTGACGTTGCCTACCCCGGATTTATACACACACGTTTGTCACTAAAACTGAACCTTAACTATAAAACTTACCTAAGATCAGTTAAAACTGTATTAGCTGCTGGTTCATGGGTTCACTAGCTCAATGCCACCTAGTGGTGAAACAAATGTTTCAAAGGTTTGATTTTGCTGCAAATGCCAATTTGATTTGTGCTCTGAACTACTGATTCCAGCAAACGATTGGTAAAAGTTTCAGAGCTTCATGAAGCAGTGTTTCCATCATTAAATATAAGTGCTGTGGGCTCACCTGTGTTAGTCCCATCATGTCTTGACCACACTCCCTTTCCCAGCCATGCTCTACTGTCCTATAAATAAAAACAAAAAAAAACAGTTGCTAAAATACTGTTGAAACAAAATTATTTAATATAATTAAACTTATTTATAAACCTGCAAAAACTGAAAAAGCTTGGGGGAAAAAAGATGCAAAAAAAAATTACAACATCTAAGAAATTGAGTGATCCGTGTTTTTAAAAAGCAAAAACGCAAACAACAGCAGCTCAGGTGATAAAGAGATGTGCTTCCATCTAAGAGATCTGTGTTCAAATCCTACAATTGCTTATATTAAATTTTTGTCATTATATCAAACAAAGAGGCCAAAACAGCAGCTCTCAGTGTGAAAGCCACAGTGGCGTTAGTGGCTAAACACATGTTTTCTGCTGATAAACCTATGCTAAAGTCATGGGTTCAAATCCCACATCAGCATGTTGTTGCACTACTGCTCACATTAAATTGTTATCGATTGATGTTACATTCAACAAAGTGCTCCAAACACCAGCAGTCAGTGTGAAAGCCACAGTGGTGCAAGTGGCTAAACACAAGTTCTCTGCTGATAAGGGTGCGCTGGAGACATGGGTTCAAACCCCACCTCAGCATAACATTAAATTGTTATAGATTGATGATATATTCAACAAAGTGCCCCAATCAGCAGTCAGTGTGAAAGCCACAGTGGTGCAAGTGGCAAAACACACGTTTGCTGCTGATAAGGGTGTGCTGCAGACATGGGTTCAAACCCCACCTCAGGATGTTGCTTTGTTCTACATTATTGTAGGACTTATACAGGTGAAATATAAGTTCCTTCACATGTTCAGACATGAGATCTGTGGCTCACAGGTTAAGAGTGCTGCCTCACGGGTTCAGAGGTTGCTGGTTCGATCCCAGACAGATCTCAGCGATATGAAGGAATGGTGCGGGCGAGAACCTCACGGGTTCAGAGGTTGCTGGTTCAATCCCAGCCAGATCTCAGCGATATGAAGGAATGGTGCGGGCGAGAAGGCGCAGGAGATCATGGGGTCCCCCCTAAGCTCCAGCACAATGGCCAGCAGGGGTTATACTTTTGCC
>RJVU01079805.1:8278613-8294408 GCA_003731715.1 Anabarilius grahami | reverse complement strand
AGAAAAAAAAAAAAAAAAAAAAGAAAGAAAGAAAAAAAAAAAAAGGAAGAAAAAAAGAAGTCTTACCCATCCACGAGCAGATGTCCATCATCACAGCCAATGTCAGTCCACACGTCCCTGGGTGTAACAGTCCAAACACATCTCTTGTTCTGCAGAGCAAAGACATAAAGACATTGTGCTATTTTGTATACCTAAATTCATTTAAAAGTTAGTCTAAATAATGTTTAATAAATGTAAAATTGACTTCATAAATTGAATTCCTAAAGCTGAGCAGTATCATATTACAGTATATTATACTTCAGTAAAATTGTATCAATCATAATCTTTGTTTCAATATACTCTTCATATTTTGGAGTATTCTGCTGTGATAAAGGCTATTGCGATTAGCACTGCATTCTCAATATATGGTACTTTATTCGTATGAAAATACCTGAGATGATGAGTGTACCTTTTATGAGTCTAACTAGTACTTTATGCGGAAGGGCTCCCTCTGGCTTTTATGAATTAAAACATAGCCTACATTACCACAATAATCAAATTCAGTTTTAATGATAATTAAAAAGTGAAAGGTACTAACTAACTTTATTGAGAAAGCGCATAGGATAAATTAAGAATCGTGATTTTTTGGTTTCAAACAGAGACCATGATTTTGAACATACTAATCAAAATAACATCATTTACAAGAGGTTCTCTGACTAATGTTACTTGCTGCTGTCTATTTATAATGTTTAATAAATCTGACTAAATTATTTTAAATAAATGCTTTGAATAAATAATTAAATGACTCCCTTATAATCACTTCATTATTTCATTACACAGCATTTTTGAACGAATCTCTTGAATGACTCAATGCCAAATACATTTTAATCAGTCACTTGTCGACACCTAGTGGCGTAACGATGTAATTGATAAAATCGTTAAAGAAGCGCCATGTTTGTTTAGAAGATGATTCACTGTTTGAACGCTAACGTAGTGTTTAACAATACATTTTTTTCCCTTTCTTCTGTGACAATATGAATATTGTAACACAGAAATAACGCAACTGTAGTTGAAAAGACTCTTTGCGAAGCTGTTTCATACCTATACATGATAACTGCTATCTCTGGATCACGCAGACTTGAATGTTCCGGTGTGATTTTGTCAAAACTTTAATAGACAGGCGGATCGCTGTCATTTTTAGGAATGACATCGCGCCGACTCAACGTCCTAATAAACATTTATTTACCCATTTTAAACTAACTAAGAGGCAGTTAGTTAGCTAGTTCAGCCTGCTACCTCAGTGTACGACATACACGCCACGGTCGATCACTTCCTGGTTGTCGTTAGGCCTGCTGGGGCATTTCCGGTGTCATACCTGTACTCGCTGTATATCGACACAAAACCATCAATGGTTGACTTTTTAATGTTGTATTTATATTTTAATACAGTTATCACACTTGCCTAATTTGCCAATAAACCAGTTTTATTGATTGCAATAAAGGAGCTCATCCTGAGCTCTTGCTCAGGATGAGATGAAGGACCAAAGTACTGAGACGGAAACTTCCAGAACTACAGATGGTAAATGACAACCATGTTGAACTCCATGTAGTTTCCTGGAGGTCTTTACATGAAAAAGCCACTTCATAATTTACACCTAAAAATTAGAAATTTGTTCCAGGTGTAAGACCGGTCACAGCCACTCCAGAAGTGTCATTGTTCAGCTGTGTGTCCAGTGGTGTCTCCATCCATCCGCTTTAGCCTCTTGCATCTTGGCTTGAAGTAGCAACCTCAGCGTCTGTCGCTATTGCTTTCCGAAGGATGTGAAATTAAATAATTGTTCTGTTGTAAATAATTTGAGAGTTGATTGGTTCCTCTGAACACCGGTAGAGGTTCCTGTCAGAGCATTCACAGAGATCTACTGTTGAGATAAATAAAAAAATAAAAAAAGTTATCAGACATGTTACCATACAGTGCCCTCAACTTGTGTAAAATTGTTTATTTCTGGTCGTGGTCTTCTAAGTCCACACTTTCGTGATGTTTTATATCAGCAAATTAGGCTAGAATAAAGATGTCAGCAGTTATTTTATCGTGACCGTTCTGTCCTGCATTTCAAATAACCAACCAAGCTTTACTATATGCTGTTTGAGTCTACAAACATCAACACAACACAAAAACATTGTTTAACTATGAAGAATGTTTTTTAAATACTTTTACATGAATAAACATATACTTCCCCCATAAACAAGCAACCAAAAAGAGTTTTGTAAGATCTTTTGTCCCTTATTATTTGTGTTTTTTGGCCATGTAAACATCGAACATCATATTATCTGCCTTACCCCATCGGTTGAGAACTGATTTGAGACAATTACCTGGTAGATTCCAGGTTGGTCTCTTGATCGAGAACCGATTAAAATCATAATTTTAAAATACATTTTATAAAATTTAAATCTATGTGCTGTCTCGTCTCGTCACAACTGTCCACATTGATTTTGGCTTTTCATGTATTATTACTGCAATACAATTATTGAGCAACAGAGGGAGCTAGTAACCACTTGTTTTTTGTCCTTTTAATTGAATAAATAGGGACTTTTGAAAAGTGGTACTCATTGCTTTTGACTGAGAACACAAATGTTAAAGGCCCACTGAAGAGTGTTGGAACGCACACAGCATTATTCAATGTGTTGACGTAATTTCAACTGAAACAGGAAGACGGCGATATTTCGAACAGCCCCGCCCCCCTTTTAGAATAGCCAATAGCGTTTTGTTTATGTTACAGCTCGGACAGAGCCGTAAGACTCTGTAGAACCTCAGTTTCCTTCTAATCTCAAACCGTTTCTCCTCCTAATGTCCTTTATATCGCTTTAATATACAGCATTTTGTGCAGAATTCAAATGGGTCCGATACCTTTTGTGGTCTGTGCCGACTCATGCATATGATCCACTCTGTGCTCTCGTGTCTCTGGACCGGAGCAGACTGTGCTCGCGTTGCGGCGGTTCATGTGACGCTAACGCGAAAACAGCCTTCATTCGTGTCAAAGGAAAGCATATTTACACTGTCTGAATCGTTCCCTATTCTCTAGTGCACCATGTGCCATTCACCATGTAGAAACTAGTAAATGTGTGAACAAATGACCGATTTCAGCCGAGGCTTCAGCATCTGTAAGAGTGTAGGAGGAGGCGGGACTTCAGATTCTAGACAGCATTTGATTGGACCAAAGTTTTTTTTTTTTTTTTAAGAATTTGTTCTTTTTTTTATTATTATGGTTGCGAACATTATAAAGATGACATTAATGATATACAATTTTGTATATGGTATACAACATGTATCAACATTATGTACAATGTCATCTGAACATACAGAACAAAAAAATATGGTATTTGCAAACAGAAAAATATAAAAAAGGAAGAAAAATTAGCAGAAGAAAGGAGAAGAAAAAAGAGGGTAAGATATTAATTTACATTTCAATTAGAGTATACAAATTAAAATCATTACAAATTGAGGTTGTTCTTCTTGCTTTCTTATTTACAGAGGATGAAATAGTGTTAAGGTACATTTTAAATTCTTTCAAAAAAAACAAAAAAAATTGGTTTGTTGTTAGAGAATTTACATTTATGGATATAGAATTTGCCAAGAAAATTCATTAAATTTATAACAAAACAAGCTTTGTTTTTATTAGAATCAGAATCAAAGTGGCCAAAAATAATATCTTTAAAAGTTACAGATATATCTTGTTGGATATTAGATTGGACCAAAGATTTGACGAGAAACTGAAGTGCGATGTGATGTCATGAAAATCCGTGATCCGTTTTAGCGGAAGTGAGAGACTGTAAGTTTTGAATGCTTATATATCCTAAATGTGAATTTTATCATTGTTTTGGAACACACCAGCTTATTCATAACCTTAAGGCTAACTTATTCATACTAAAAGCTAAAAAACTTAAAGGATTAGTCCACTTTTAAATACGCTTTTCCTGATAAATTTACTCACCCCCATGTCATCCAAGATGTTCATGTCTTTCTTTCGTCAGTCGAAAAGAAATTAAGGTTTTTGATGAAAACATTCCAGGATTTTTCTCCTTATAGTGGACTTCAATGGCTACCAACAGATTGAAGGTCAAAATTACAGTTTCAGTGCAGCTTCAAAGGGCTTTAAACGATACCAGACGAGGAATAAGGGTCTTATCTAGCGAAACGATCGGTCATTTTCGAAAAAAATACAACCGTTTATGCTTTATAAACAAAATATCGCCTTGAACGTACTTTCCGCTTCCGCATTCTTCATAACGCTTACGCTGAATGTCCTACGCCTTCCCTATTCTACTTACGGAAAAAAACGAAACTGTAGTTACGAAAGAATAGTTTATAAAGCATAAACGGTTGTATTTTCTTCGAAAATGACTGATCGTTTCTCTAGATAAGACCCTTATTACTCATCTGGTATCGTCTAAAGCCTTTGAAGCTGCACTGAAACTGTAATTTTGACCTTCAATCTGTTGGTAGCCATTGAAGTCCACTATAAGGAGAATAATCCTGGAATGTTTTCATCAAAAACCTTAATTTCTTTTCGACTGACGAAAGAAAGACATGAACATCTTGGATGACATGGGAGTGAGTACATTTATCAAGAAAAGTGTATTTAAAAGTGGACTAATCCTTTAAATTTTGATTTCAGGGGGACTTTAAAGCAAGCAAGACTCGCAGTTTGCCATCCGCTCCACAAGGGGCGCAAGCGAGCTTTACTTTCAGCCTGAGGCTGAGACCTTTGGATCCTTGGCAACATGACGCTTGATAACAGTCGCGACAGACCGTTTTAAGGCAATGCAAGTAAGAATTCTGCAGATGACAGCTCAGTGACAGACTCTTAATGTCACTCAACAGCACATGCTTCAGCCCATCAGCAAAAACAACCGACACAAACTGCGATAAAGTGCAGGAATCGAGAATGTCACACGACTCACCTGTAAGTAACTTTACGCATAAAGTGCGTTTCGCTTGTAAACGACTATCACGCACAGTTATTATGTTGCTTAATGTTTAAAATGCGTTTGAATTCAACTGTCATAGAAAGACTGCTCTGTCAGTTCATTTAAATCAGTGTTATGTTATCACTCGCTCGTCTGTGTCTGCCTATCTGCCTCTACTTCTAATACAATTAAGGGCCAAGGAATCTTAATACAAAAACAACTGCAATATACAACACAAAATGAAGTACAATAAAATAAAAACGTACCCTGTCTGCAGCAGAAAGAAAGCGAGTGCGGGTCGGCCCGTCGCGCGAGCAGGGAGTGGTGGCTTCACGTGAGTCTGTTGTGCATTCCTCTGCTCGCGGTGTATCTGCACATCCCTCCTCCACAGCTGTCACCTGCGCTCAACACCTGGCGCGCTTCCGGGCACTTCTTCACATTCAGAGGGAATAACATCTTTTATAAGGGTATATCACAGGCTTTGTTTACAAGCTGAGTCTCTCTTATAGATAATATAGTAATTTTATACTGTTTGTCAATAGAGTCAGCTGGTGTTGTGGGAAGCTCTGATGTCCTCCTGCTGCTTCATGGTTTTCCTACTTCTAGCTATGACTGGTATAAGGTATAAGCACAGAGCCATTTTAATCTAATTTTCATGTTGTTTAATAATCAACATTTCAGAAAAGCAACTATAAACTCAATTTAACAAACAGTGTCTGGATACTTCGCTTCTACTTTGCACTTGTTCATTGCAGCATTTTCTCTTGATGTTTCTTAAATGCAATTGTCGTTTTGTAGATCTGGGATTCTCTCACTCAACGCTTTAACAGAGTCATCGCCCTTGACTTCCTGGGCTTTGGTTTTTCAGACAAACCGGTGAGATGAAAGACATGCAGTCACTACAACTACTGTCTTTTATTATCCATAACTTAAATCCTTATTTCTATCACACAAACGTCCCAACTCATGATGACACTACTCTCCAGCGACCACACCGTTACTCCATCTTCGAGCAGGCCAGTGTGGTGGAGGCCCTGATCGCTCATTTGGGGCTGTCAGAGCAGAGGATCAACCTAATGTCACATGACTACGGAGACACTGTAGCTCTCGAGTTACTGTACAGGTGAGCCGTAAGGATCCTTCAAGCTCTCTGGGCAGAATTCAGTTTAATGTTCCTGTCAGTATGATCTGGGTGGTTCTCACGTGCAGTTAAACACACAGGAGCGACCATAACAGGAGCGGACACGTCACCATAAACAGCCTCTGCCTCTCAAATGGAGGTACATTAAAGTTTCATTCAATCTTTATGAAAAATAAATATATATATAAATTAAGGATCTTATTTCGTTTTCTACATTTAAAGGTATATTCCCCGAGACTCATTATCCAAGATTCCTTCAGAAAGTGAGTGACACTTTATGAAGACACATTTGTTTTCATTTGAGACGTGAGAAGTGAATATTTCTGATTTTTTGTCATCTACAGGTGCTGAAGGACTCTGGCTTCATTTCACCTGTACTCACTCGCCTAATAAACTTCCAGCTATTCTCTAGAGGGTGAGTGGAGCGTCTGGAATGGGAGCGGTGTATAGCTTTATGCTTTCTAGAACATAGTTCAAACTATTTGTTGTACTTTACACAGTCATTTAGTTGATAAGCTGTAGCCTAACGCATTCAATTGCAAATATTATATGTATTTACCCACAGAATAAGGGATGTGTTTGGACCGTTCACCCAGCCAACAGAAGCAGAGTTCTGGGACATGTGGACAGGCATTCGCTTTAACGATGGAAATCTGGTCATGGACAGGTGTCCAAGCTTTTCAATGTGTTGCATCTGCAGTGCTTTGCTTGTAATGATAACCATCACCTTTGTTGTGTCTCGCCCAGTGTCCTGCAGTACATTAACCAGAGGCTGAAACACAGAGAGAGATGGGTGGGGGCTCTAACCTCGACTTCAACACCATGTGAGTACACATGCCATTCATTCAGTGGTATAAAGTGCTGGAGTTGCCATCATGCTGCCAGACTGAGGTGATTCACTGTGTGCAGTGCTATTGAGGCTAAGTAGTTTAATCCATTGAAAAGCACTGCGGAAGCTGCTTAGCCCGTCTGCACCCCAGGCAATAAGCATTTGGGGTGACAGTAGTGTAATATTACAATATATTATACAGACAATGCAGCAGGATAAGCATTTTATCACTCATACTATAGGATGGGAGGGTTGTTTTTTATTTCTATTAAGATTTATACATAGTTTTGTTCTTTGAAAGATGATAAGTTGATAAATCACTTCAGGCTGTATAATGTTTTTTTGTAAATATAACTGATTAATCACTCTCTAACTTTGTAGTGCACATGATTTATGGACCCCTAGATCCAGTTAATCCACATCCACAGTTTATCCAGCTCTACCAGTGAGTATATATGTATATATTTGATCGTTCGTGAATAAGAAATATGTTTAGACTTTTTAAACGTGAGATGGTCCTGTGGTTAGAGCAAACTTCCCGTGAGAGTTCTTGGTTCGAATACAGGGTGGTGAGTGGACCAGAAGGCAAGAAGGCTTTTTTTATAAATTTGGATAACTTTTTTTAAAATCTTTTTGACAGTCCATCATGGATTCTGTCTGTTGGTTAGTTGTAACCCCAACACACTGAGGTGGGATTTGAACCCAATCCTCTATCACAGCCTTTCCCAAACCAATGTGTGTTCAGCCATTGGACCATCATGGCTTTAACAATGAGTGTGGCATTTTGGGGTGGTTAGTTCCATGTAATGACATTAATGGAAGTAACAGTGGAATTTGAACACAGGACTCCAAGATTAAAAACAGAACAATTTATCTCCTGAGCCACTGAATTTGAGATGCTTATTGAGTGTTTTGGATAGAGTGCTTTTTTTTTATAAGCTTAAAAATAACAAATGTGGGATTTAAACTCATGATTCTGGGTATAAAACAGAGCTTTATCTCTTGAACCACTGAGATTGGACTATTGAGATTGGATTGGTAGTGTCTGTTTTTAAAGAAACTTGACAAAATAAATGTAGTAAAGAAATTGTGATATTCGAACCAAGACTTTCTTGTACAAAAGGCCGAGAGGTAAACTTTGAGCCACAGAGTTTAAGATAAAAGATTTTTAGCACTTGTTTTTAACATCATTTAATTTCTTGTGCATGATACCTTATGAAAGAACAATTTCTTCTTTATATAATTTTAAAATATGACATTCATAAGGTTACTTATACATTTGCTCACGACTGAACCTTAATCCTTTAAGAAGTTAAAGCACATTACATATCCACCACACCAGTGTCTCACAACCAACAGTACACATTTTGCATGTCTCCCTTACCTGAGCCATCCATTTCACGTCTTGGAATCTCTACTAACGAGCTGAAGAGTTGAATCAGGTGTGTTTAATTAGGAAGAGTTTAAAATGTGTACTGTTGGTGTGCCTTCAGGAACAGGGCTGGGAATCACTGCACTACAGCAGGGGTTCCCAAACACATTCCTGGAGCCTCCCCAACACTGCATGTTTTCCATGTCTCCTTAATCAAACACTTCTGATTCAGATCATCAGCTAATTAGACTCCAAGACCTGAAATGGATGTGTCAGACAAAGGAGACATGCAAAATGTCCAGTGCTGGGGAGGCTCCTGGAATGTGTTTGGGAACCCCTGATTTATAAGATTATTTCTTAATGGCTGGTACAACTCAGTCCTCGAGGTCACTGTCCTGCAGAGTTGAGTTAATTGGGATTGGAGCTAAACCCAGCAGGACAGTGGCCCTCCAGGACCGAGTTTGGACACCCCTGGTATAACCAGTGATTTCAAGCAAGAACTAAGCATAAATGCCAAGATAAAACTGCTATGCTGTGACAAACAGAAAAGACAGATCGTACTATCCCTTTAGATAATTGGGCGCTATAACATTAGAAATGTTTTATAATCACTTTTCCCCCTCTCCATTTCTCATCTACAGGAAACTTGTTCGGAGATCCACAATATCTGTTCTAGATGAGCATGTGAGTCATTATCCACAGCTGGAGGATCCCACAGGTTTCTTTAATGCCTACCTTAGCTTTATCAACTCATTCTGAAATGAGTAACGAATGAAATATTGGCCCAAATAAGATGTTGTTAGAAAATATTCCAATACAAACCGCAAAGTATGCCAGTCATGTTTCTAAATGCATGAAACAAAGTATTGCACCAAATAATCTTTACAATTGTCAATAAGAGTTTGGTCAAATACAATATGCCATTACTTGTAAATACATTTGTGTTTAAAGCATGAATGCTTTTATTCAAATAAAAAAAGTCTTTGTATGAATTGTCATGTTTTGTGTAGGACAAAAAACAAGTCTTGTTCTCTTTTAGACTGTTTTTATTATTGATAAATGAAAAGGTGTGTTTTAAAGGATTGTTTCCCCCGAGCCACGACACAAGGCCAAAACAGCTCAAATACCAGAGAAACAACAATTAGATCTCTTCCACATTAAATAAAGTGGCACAATATTTTAGAAATCTCAGAACAGACCAAATACAGAAACAGGATGTTTTCAGAGGATTTATGTCAAGCCACAAAGATGGTTGTGTGAAACATTATAGAGCTACTATATAGATACATATGAAAGGACAATGACCCAGATTGATTGGCATGTGACCAGGTCACTCACAACATCTCTCGTTTAGCCGACAGACGCCAGGATGACATCGACCACATTCTCATCTGTGCTCCTGACAGTCACCTGCATAGTGACCCCATCAGCCAGGGCCAGACGCGCCCTCACCAACACGTCATGACCTCCCCTAAACACACCTTCAGAAAGACATGATCATTAACCTCATCAGTCAGGTTAGAAATAGAGAAAATTTATATCTAATATGAATTTCAGGACTTGAAACTCTCAAAACTAACAAACTTGAGTGATGAAATCTGTACGAACCTGCGAGGAACAGAATGTGTGAGTTCTTGTTTTCAGGAACTTTGTCTGAGCGTTCACAAGGCTGCATGCCCAAGAAGCTGATTATGTTATTTACTGCCTCTGTAAAGATAAGTACAATCAAGAGATGATCAATTCACGTTCAGAATCTACAGCCAGCCACAAAACCCTTATCAAACATACATATATTTGACATCCTTATTGATGGTCATGAGGATAATGAAATTGATTCTAACCAAACTTACCATCAAGAGTTCTGACTGTGGCCAAAGCAAACGTCTCTTCCTTCTCAAACTCGTCTCCGATCTCCTCCCACGCTGCACCGAAGTTCGGCTTTAACACCTTCTGTATGTGGTCAGCGACTGTCACCTCTAAATCTTCCAGCTAGGATAAAAAGGAGAGATTGGATGAAGAACGGCCAATGATAATTTTCTCATTTTTGTTACCATAAATTAATTGTTCAATTTCACATACCACATATTCATCATCATAACCGTCATCATCAGGCTCTCCCGTGTTGGGATCGCAGTCCCGGACCAGATATTTCAGTGTACAGCTGAACGTGCAAGAGACTAAGACAAATGCAAGCAACAAAATGGATAAGTTCAATAAGGAAACTTGGCAACATTCATAAGTACTCTCATAAGTAACACTCTGTGTGAACAGCCCCCAGCAATTTGTTCATGTCTGACCTGCTGTGGGGTCATCCTCCGGTAACCGGACCAGGCTGTAGCAGGAGCCAGGCTGGCTGTAGGGGAGGTTGGGTGCAGGTACGCAATGTAGTACCTCGTAGGCTTCTGACGGCTCCATCTGGACCTGCACCCGCTGCAGCAGCTGGTCGTTCAGCGTGTTGGTGCAGTCGAACTGGAAGATCATGTGATTTGCGAAAGTGTGTTTAATGCAGCGCACTACATACTCCGTCTCTGCTTCTGTTAATTGAACCGGCTCTGATGACTTGAACAGGGGACCCAGGCCCTGGAATTCTGGGATGGCTGCAAGTTGCTCTGAGAGAGAAAAATAAAGAAGGAAAAATGTGGCAGTTTGCTTCAAACTGTGGTTTAACGGTGCTACACACATTGCTTTGCCAATTAGCTAATCGTCTTACCTTGGTAAATGTCTTGGCGTGAAGGTGCAAGCTTTTCAGGTAGTTTGCTTGTTGCAACGGGTGCAATTTCTGGCATGAAGGAGAAAAATAAAGTGAACTTATGCAATTTGAGCAGTTGAGTAAGCTTTGTGATTTACTCGAAAAAAGGTTAAAGACATAGGAAGATTAGCATCCAAATCAGATGCCAAACAATGGTGGACCGTAAACAACTTTTTTTTTTCTTCTTTTTTGAGCATACGTAATTAAGGATTATATTGAGTAATGGTCTAGTTATTGGACTCTGGTTCATAAGCAGTGTGGATATCTATTCACACCTGTTTTCTGTTCGGTGATGGGCGCTGTAGCCAAGGGAACCGTCTTCATGTCAAACGGTTTCTCAGATGGCTCCAGCGTGTACTGGTGGAGGGATTTCTCCAGTCCAGGAACAGATACAGACAGACCTGCAAACAAACAGTTTAACAACCATTATTCAACCATGACACAACCATGAATAAAAAAATAATAATAAAAATTCACACCACAACCTTTTATCACTCACATCAGCTAAATCAGATACACGATAAGAATCTTAACTATGCAGAACAATGGAAACCCACACAAAACCACCACTGCAACACAAACCCTCACCATTGAAGATGTATGCAGCATTCAAAGCCTTCTGCTTCTGCTGAAGCACATTCATGTAGAATGTGGCTCTGTCTCTCACCTCATCATCACTGTCCATCATACACCTGTCAGACACACACTTTAGTAAATCGCATATTAATGCATTTCGCTATGGATGGGTGATAAGCAACATTATGATGACAATTTTCTTTCATTTTAGTAGACAAACATATGGAAAAGTGATTAAAAAAATACTGTAAAACTAATGAAAAGGTCAGCATACCTTATTGAGCAAAAATAAATAAATGAATAAATAAAAATTGGCATTTACTAACCACTTTGCATAATTTTTAATCCAATGAGGGGTTTGTTTTTAGGTCAAATATTATTGTTTTATTTTCTATTTTGTGTCATTCCTTTTTAATCCAATCAAATGAGGATTTTCTCTTTCTAGGAATTTTTTAAAATTTATTTTCCATTTTGCATTGTTTTTCAATTCAATCAAATAAATGAGGATTTTCTCTTTCTAGTTTAACAAACATTTGAATGGATTTCTCAACACAAATTTCTTTGGTCATTTCCTAACTCTAATACTCAAATTACCAACATAAATCACCCTACACACTTCTGCCAGTGAAGGCCTACCTCTGCATCAGGACCAAGACGCTTGGCAGCAGGTCGTCATTTTGAGCCCCAAACTTGGCCAGTGCACTGACCGCAGCTTTTAAGAAAAACGTGAGAGGAGAGTCAGAGCAGAAGAATGCTTAAATGTCCTAAAGCTGCTCAGCTCAGTCTCTGAATCTTATTAATTGTAGATTATCAGGCCTGTTTAAATTTACTATGACTTGCAGTTGGAATGCATTTATTTATTTGAACGTGTAGCACTCAAACAAAAAAAACTGTACTACTGTATTACAAACACACAGGTGGCACCAGCAGGTTTATAAGCTCATTGCAAGGAGGTTAACGCATATGTCAAAGGTTATTCAAGATTACTCACCTGCCCGCACCGCCTCGCTCTCAAGCACCACACGGTTGAAGATGAAACGGATGTATTTGGAGGGGGTGGGGGTACGTGGCCCCTCTTTCCCCAGCAGGTGAAGGATCTTAGTGGCCAGGACGGTATGCTCACAGTCCTCGATAAACTCACACAGGTGAGCCAGGCCTGTCTCCTTACTCTCTGGGTTTTCCTCTATGATGCTGATGATACAGTCCACAATGGCTCTCTTGTAATCAAAGCCACCCTGCAAAAGCAAATATAAATGAAATTGATGCACTTCTAATATAAAAATATCATTTTTACAGCAAGATCTATGTTCAAAACTGCTGGCGCAAATAAAGTAAAATACAGATAATAAGAAAACCAGGTATTCAGTGTAAATCTGGTCGTGTGGTTTGGCACAAGAAAAGCATAAAAACTAAAGAGATTACAAGGCTCCAGCTTAACAGAAGAACAAATGTCCTTGAATGAGCTTACATCATCTCTAAGCATGTTTGAAAGGAAGTTCATCATCACGCCGTGTTTTCTGGGATACTTCTGGCACAGAGCACTGATTGCCTGGACCACAACCACCTGGAAAATAAACACACCATTTGTTTACAAAAAACACATTGTTTACTGAAACTTTATCACATAGACAAATCTTTTAACAATATGTGCAAATTAATAAAACATTAAACTCGTGAATATGCATCGAAAACAGATGTTTGTTCTCCAATTTAGTTATTCGCTGTCTGGGTGATGAAGTCACCTTGAACTCATCCGAGATCTCAGAGACGAAGGAGGAGATCTGTTTCATGAGACGGTCCACGCTGCTCTCGCTGCCGGTCTTCAGCAGAGTGGTGATGGCCAGGGTGGCGATGCTGCGGTTGGAGTCGGTGATCAGGTTCTCCAGGTCAAGGTTGCATGCGGTCACCGCTGACGGATGCTTCATTGCCACCTGTTTGAACCAGGGTTTGTTATTATAACTGAAACTAAAACCAAAACTACAAAAAAAAAAATTCCCATTTTTTATTTAGTTTAACAAGCTAAAATAAAATATTTAAACATTAAAAAAAAAGAAAAATATCGGTAACACTTTACAATAAGGTCTCATTTGTTAACATTAGTTAATGTATTAACTAGCATGAACTAACAATGAGCAATACATTTGTTACAGTATTTATTAATCATTGTTAAATGTTAATAAAAATTCAGCTGTTAATTGTTCATATTAGTCATACAGCATATTAACTAATGTTGACAAATACAAAATTGATTTTAATAATGTATTAGTAAATGTTGAAATTAACTACTAGTAGTTAACTAATGTTAACTATTGAACCCTTACTGTAAAGTGTTACCACAATTTCTGTGATAAAAGGGTGATAGGAAGTGTTTGAACATAAAAGTGTGTTCTTTGGTGTCTCCATGTGGTAGTTCTTAATAATGCAAGAGTTTACAAATGGAATCCTATTTAAACAAACAGACAGGAAAAACTAACCTTATTAAGGGTCCGTACAGCTGCATATCGCAGGGCTGCTTTGGGAGAGCTGCAAAACAGTTGGAGAACTATGGAAAAAGAGAGAAAGAGGGAGAGAAAATTAATTGAACATCAAGTCTACTTTGACGTGCACTGGTTAGAAAGCAAAAATGTAGCAGCAAGAAGAAAAATGCAGAAGACTAACCGGATACAGCAGGAGCCAGCTCACGAGCGGTACAGTTGGGCATGTGGACGATGGCGGAAGCCGCTTCATAAACCACCATCTCATGTTTGTTCCTCAAGCAGCTCTCAATGAAGTCAAACAGAGGGCTATCGTGCCTGTTTAACCAACATGTGTAGACAGACTAAGTCAGTCTACATTAAGCAACTGTATGATGTTAATAACGCCTAAAAGAGCCTAAAAAAAAGCTGACACCCAACACACGTACCCTCCCTCTGTCTCCTCCAACAGTTTACTGGCAATGCGAATCATCATGCAGTAAGCAAATGGAGACTTAAGGCCAGATTTGGTGAATTTGTTGAGCATCTTGGTCACAGCCAGACGGTCATTCTTCCTCAAGTGGTACAGAAGACCCAGAGCATGGTACTGTGGAGAGAGATCCCATTTTATTAGAGACAGACAGGGCACCAACTCATAAAACAATGACGTGAACATCTCACTAACCTGCACCATGATGTTATCGCTTGAAGCTGCCTCCTGAGCTTCATTGACCCAACGTTTTACCACATCAAAACTCATCTTCACCATGTGCTGAAAAACAAATATAGAAACAAACAGCATAGCTACATTATCCAAAACTAAATGTAATAAGCAGTTAAGTGACTAGTGGCCAGCAAATACTATACGGTTTAGTGCCACTAGCACCATTTTATAATATTGATAAATCCTATAATAGTACATAAATAATAGTAAAATAACACTGGCCACTAGATTGTGATCTTACCAGTGAGGAGACCAGAGCAGAGCTGGACACGCTGGGCACTTTGTCCACGATGGCCTGTTTCATGTATCGTTCAATAGCCTGCAGCATGGTGGTCTGGTGGACAAGATGGAAGAAGCACAGTTGAAAGGATCATTTATATCACTTCCATTTGTTTACATAGACTTTATTTGCTATCAGTGAGAACTGAAATTTTACACAGAGCCAAATGAGTTTTAAAACAGTTGAGACTCACATCAGTGATCCTGCAGAGAGCTCTGATTGCCGGGCCTCTGTAAACATCTTCTTTACCAGTCATGTCCTTTGTCAAGCTGTGAAACAAACAAAATATTAATCAGCATTTTTCAGGTAATATCGGTGCAAAGATCTCCATTCCTCATCAAATAATATTTTTTACATGACTACACATTATAAGAAAAAGTATATTTTCATTACCACAACAAATAAAAAATACACTGCTATGGCACCTGCTTGTAACGATGATCACATCCTCTGAGATGTTGGCCATCTCCTTTATGGTCAGGTAACACATTCTTCTCAGGGTTTGCTAAAAGATGAGGCAAAAACAAGAGAAATTTTCACTTAAAAAGCAACTCCATTCCAGGAACAGCTCATTATTTGCATTAAATTATTAACTGTTCCAATTCAGTAACTAAAATAAAAGTATGGATCAGTGTAAATTTATATTATTAATCATTTACTATTATAGTTTCTATTACTATTTTTCATGTATTTTTATTTTTCCAGTTTTCATTTTAAATTTGTTCTTT
>RJVU01079805.1:8241140-8273699 GCA_003731715.1 Anabarilius grahami | reverse complement strand
AACCTACCACTCAGTGTCACGACTGGCTTTGAAATAAACTGGTTATAAGTCTTATAATTAAGCTGGTATACTGAGAACTTACCAACTCATCTAAAGGCATTCAGCACCATGGATAGCACAGCAATTTATTCTGCGTGTGTATTAAACCATTTATAAGACAAGAATTTCTGGGTCTGATTTATTGTTTCCTCAGTTGTCAGGGTCAGTGACCGTATAAAATGTTTGTGTTCCTTTTTAGACGTCCCTGTGAGTTAATTGCTGTGCAGTTCATGCTCATAAGTTTAATGAGTTTTCTTCCCACCTCCCTTTAATGATTTATTGCTTTGCTATCAAGGGCTCTAAAGTTTTGAGGCTTCATTAATGATTACCTTTAAACGCTGTAAACATTGTGCATTGGACTGGACAATAATACTTTCATTCCACATGACGTTAAAGGAAGCTCATTAAACCTTAAAAACTACATTTTAAAGCAGGTGTAAAGGGCATCTGTGCTCTGTTGTGTGCACAATGAAGTTCACTCAGGGATCCCCTTAGACACACTGTAAAGGGCGTCCTGTATTCCGACTTGTACCACAGTCTTCTCAATGTGCTCTAAATTGGACCACAGCCTGCTACACCGTCCCCCTGCAGCTGGGACATATGTAAAAAGCTAGAAACCTAGGGTTGCAACAGGGAGCAGCTTAGTTGCGAGATTATATAAGACAGTGTCAATGTCAGCGGAAGGTAAAGCTGTTAGGACAGGAGAAGGAGACAAAAAGCTATGGAGGGGTAAAAATAATGAGGAAGGAAACACATACATACACATATAAGCCACCCACAAATGCAGCTAGTCCATTTGCTCAAATGCACACACACTTTTTCTGCTGCCCCCAGGAGACACCGTCCAGACACGACTCGACAAACATTGCTGAAGAAAAGCCAATATGGCAGCATTTATACACACCCCAGGGCCAAGCTCAGAGAACACTGTCCAAAATCAGAGGTCACGATGTGAAAATGTTCTCACGCACACACCCACACACCTACAGGGAACCCTATGACTATATAGCTCATTCAAAAATATAAACAGTTCATTGTTTTGTTGTCTCACATAATATTTTAAAAACGGTCAGATCAAGAACATTTTACAAACAGAGCCATTAGTGCAAAATGGTGAAACTTATGGTAAACAGGTCATAAACACAGTTGATTATATTAATAGTGCATTTACTCTTAGAATCATGACCTCAGTTACTAAGTATCAAACTATGTTTTAAATAAGAACGTGGTATATTGGTAAGAAATTCGTATGTAAGCATGTATCACTACAACAGTGCAACAATGTGTGGTGCTATAGAAGTAAAATGCAAACATGATGTACAATAAACAAGTTATGAACACTTTTTCTCTGCCATATACAGCTGTGATAAACTAATATACATATGGGATGACAAAAATGTACAAAACTAGTATTTTTTTTGTGAGATAAACATCAGTTTAGCTGTTAAAAATAGCAAAATGTTCTTCCTCAGGATCAAGAATCTGTAAAACAAGAAAAGGAGACAAGAAAAGTTAACTTAAAATTATGCTAAATTACTTCTGACAAAAATCACGTCTTTAGGGTGAGCATCTTTCGAATAATTACCTCTAACCATGTAAATTGGAACCTGAAGTCTGAATTCTGATTGGTTCTTTACCTCTCCTTCCCAGAATGCATTTACTCTGACAGTCCTGTTTGGAGCTGAAGCGGTTCCTATTTCCACCACAGCCACCATACACAAAAGGACGGCATTCTCCTGAGACGGTGTAGTAGTACCAGAGGAGGACGTATTCAGTGCAGTGGCCCTCGGACATGGGTTCAAGGCACCGGTCAGGGTCCGGGTCTGCATTCAGTGGAGGTAGCATTACATAATCGGTATAAATGCATTCACACTGTTTTAATGAAAATAATGTTTTAAAAATTCAAAATTAAATTATGAATTTGCAACAATTAATTACTGAATCTATTTTTAATGATAGCTATATTTAAAATAAAAAATATGAAATCATGGATCTAAGCTGTCCGTATATCACTGTAAGGATAAAACAAGTAATAAATTATTAATCTAACAATAGTTCTACTTTTTAATCAAATTTCATCTTGTATTTCTCTGTCAATCAAATGTCTTATCTCTTTTTCTCTGTCTCACACACATATGCATGTGTATACACACAAGCCTACACACTTGCGGAGTGATGATTTGAATGTTACTTTTATCAGTGGTTTAATTCTGGTCTTAGCTGTCTGTTTCTGTTCCATGTGTGTGGATGCGACAGAAATAGACTGTAGAAAAAAGAGAAGGATAAAATAATCTTGGCTATATGCGCAATGCCTTGCACTTTTGGTGCCAGGATCATTACTGTGTATTACTATCCTGGATATAAACTCAACATTTGCACTGCAAATCCTTTTAATTCGAGGACCAGGTTTAATTTGTGCAGGAAATCTGACCATATTGCTTATGTGAGCTGTTTTTGTAGTTGTATTAACTCGTTAAAAGCACTTGGAGCAGCAGTCAGCAGAGGACGATGTTCTCCTCTTTTACTTTACACACACCTGAGTGGAGTTTGAGTGCTCGTCTCTTTTCTCTCTGCAATCCATCTCTCTCAGTACTGGCTCCTGATTGCAACAGAAAAGCTTGTATTATATCCACATTTTTCAGTTAACACCAAGTACGGCAATATGCAGAGTCATTGCACAAACATAATCACATATATGTGTGTATTTCTGAGTAAAATCCGGAAATAATTGGGATAATATTGCAAAATAAATCACTCTGATGGGGTTTATTGTGCGATAATGATGGTACATTTTTCTGATATAACATAAAATACTAATTTGATTTGACATGTTTTTTTTTAAATGAGAAGAAAGACGCCTAATTAGTCTTTGTGCATCTCTGAGCAACACAGACTTAGTAGTGGCATTAGGTCCTGAATGAATCATTGTTTTTGAATGAATCAGTTAAATTAATGATTCAATGACTCGCTCATACAGATAAAAAAAATGTCTAACGCTAATGGACAGATTGACAGTCTGGAATGCACAAACACAGACAAATAATGTCTTTCACGTCCTATAATAATGTAGCCAGCTAGACAGCCTGTACTGTATCTTAGTTCTTATTTTGATCATTGAAGTTCACATCAGGCTGCATATGACGTTGTAAACATTTCCTGTTTTCCTGCGAATAACTAAATAAACTGTTTATGGATGAATGAACTCATCTTCAAAGATGCCAGATCTCAACTTAATAGCATTGGCTTCCAGGACTAATGACACTGCAGAAGACCAAAATGTACAGTTAACCAACACTCAGAGTTCATTTGAATATACAACTGATGATAAAAACGATATAAAACGAGAGTTTCCCCATCCAAACGTTTCTGGGCCCAAGGACAAAATATAGGCATGATATCATAAGAGAGAAGCCATTCTATAACATATTGGTTCAAAGCAGGAATATACCTACTTGTAACATTGCCATATGCTAATGTTGGCTCAGACTCTGAAACAGCAGGACGAACTGTAGTGGTCTCGTCCTCCACCTCTTCATCCCACACTTTGGGGTGGGTGGGCAAGAACTGAGAGGCAGAATCTGTTCTTCTGTCTTCTCTTAGGATACTCCCATCATCTGGATCATTGGTGTTCACCATAAGGAGTACTTCCTTTCCTTTGGTTAAGAAAGTGACCGTGCTTTATGCAAATTTCATTTGGCATCATCATCAACATTATTACTTCACTTAATTTCATGCAAATGGAAAGTAATTCAATCTTTTTTAAAACCAGAGAAGTCATTACTTCAATAAAATTATGAAACAATCCCAGTTTTTTGGTTAATTTGGTTTTCGCATTAATGAATGACTTCTGAACATGGAGTTCTTCGCAGTTTTCTTCAGTAAGAGAGCCCACTAGTACACAACAGATGGTGGAACCCATGGGGTCCAGAGGTCTCCACAACAGGGGCCTCCAAACACATATACTGAGAGACACAAGCTCACACAAATACACAAAATCACACACTTCTAAGCACCAGCAAATAAATGTGTTAATGAAACTCTGTTATTCAGTCATAATTTCACTTCAATGGACAGTAGTGCAGTGCACAACTGAATAGATCTTAGTGTGGGTAGATGCCATATTTAATTTAAAGGATTAGTTCACCCAAAAATGAAAATAATATCATTTATTACTCACCCTCATGCCGTTCCACACCCGTAAGACCTCCATTCATCTTTGGAACTCAAATTAAGATATTTTTGTTGAAATCCAATGGCTCTGTGAGGCCTGCATAGCCAGCAATGACATTTCCTCTCTCAAGATCCATTACTAAAAACATATTTAAATCAGTTCATGTGATACTGATTCATGTGATGAGTACAGTGGTTCAATATTAATATTATAAAGCGACAAGAATATTTTTTGTGCACCAAAAACAAAACAAAATAACGACTTATATAGTGATGGCCGATTTCAAAACACTGCTTCAGGAAGCTTCGGAGCATCGTGAATCTTTTGTGTCGAATCAGCGGTTCGCCAAAGTCACGTGATTTCAGCAGTTTGGCGGTTTGACACGCGATCCGAATCATGATTCGACACAAAAGATTCATAACGCTCCGAAGCTTAATGAAGCAGTGTTTTGATAACTAAATCACTAAATAAGTCGTTATTTTGTTTTTTTGTCGCACCAAAAATATTCTCGACGCTTCATAATATTAATATTGAACCAGTGTACTCACATGAACTGATTTAAATATGTTTTTAGTACATTAATGGATCTTGAGAGAGGAAATGTCATTGCTGGCTATGCAGGCCTCACTGAGCCATCGGATTTCAACAAAAATATCTTAATTTGTGTACCGAAGATGAACGAGGGTCTTACGGGTGTGGCATGAGGGTGAGTAATAAATGACATTATTTTCATTTTTGGGTGAACTAACCCTTTAACATGAACAGACAAACAGTCTATTCAGTGGGTTGTATTGTTGTGTATCTTGCGCTGTAAATCCGAACAGTACTACTAACTTATAAAGTTTGAGAACGCTGCAATTAAAGTCTGTTATATAGTTAATGCAACTTAAAACAATACATTTTATTAACGAGGAATTTAGTTTTATTTTTGTGTGGCTCAACATTTTTGAGTAAACGCTCCTATTTAAATTATTATTTTTAAGTTAACTGAGCAACGTAAAGTGATGTCAACCACGTCACTTCGTTGCTTAACCGAGAAGAATCCATTCAACATGACGGACACTCGCAAGCGATCGGTGCAAACTTAATGGAACAACTTGTAAGTAAATCAAAACATCTGTGAACATTTCTTATTTTTTATTTTTTTAATGTTGTAAGAATATCATAATGAAGAAATGTTTTAATCGCTGTTTTTACGCAGCGCGGTAAAGCGCGACATTTCCCCAGTGCTTTTGAATGCTATTTTAGCGTCACTGCTGCTTATAATGTAGTTTTAACGTCAAAGCAGGGCAGTGATGTTAACGTTAGCTGGTATTTTTTTCAGTAAACGCAGTCCTACGTTTTGAATGTTGCTCTTGTTAAGTGCACTGTTTAGGGCTGCGTTTCCCAAAAGCACTGTGAGCTAAGTCGATCGTTGAGACCATTGGAGGCAAATGCTTCTCCGATCAACTTAGACTTACTATGCTTTTGGGAAAACGCCACCCTGCTAAATGTGATTTGTGTCTACATGTAAAAACTACACTCTAAAAAATGCTGGGTTAAAAACAACCCAAGTTGGGTTGAAAATGGACAAACCCAGCGATTGGGTTGTTTTAACCCAGCGGCTGGGTTAAATGTTTGCCCAACCTGCTGGGTAGTTTTATTTAACCCAAATATTGTTTAAAAATTACTGTATTTCTTGCTTAAAATGAACCCAAAATATGTTGGAAATTAACATTTATTAATATGTTTAATAAACAAACATTTATTAATACTTTTTTTGAATAATATTTAAACAATAAACATTTATTAAATTGCTTATTAATAAATGCTCATCTTTTTGATTATTATTGTTGCCTCTAGTAATTATGAGTCTGATTTTTAATTTCCAACCTATTTTGGGTTCATTTTAAGCCAGACATATAGTAATTTGTAAACAATTGTTGGGTTAAATAAAACTACCCAGCAGGTTAGGCAAACATTTAACCCAACTGCTGGGTCAAAACAACCCAATCGCTGGGTTTGTCCATTTTCAACCCAACTTGGGTTGTTTTTAACCCAGCATTTTTTAGAGTGTAGCAGCTAACACTAACTTCATCCAAAATTAGGTTAAGGCTTGTACACACACATGCATTTAGTAATATATTGGACATTAAGTTTACAAAACAAATCTACAAACTTGTAGTAAAGTTACAAACATTCTTTAATTGCAGGCTGAACTGGATGCTGAATACTAAAGAGTGAGCTTCAACACTTAAGGTAACTTCTGTTGATTTGAAGTGCAAGTTTTGTGATGTCTCCTCAGATAACAGGACACAGACTAGTCTTTCTCTTTTCCAAATCCATTGTTGGTTATATACTTACTTGTGTGTGTTTGTGATTTTCTAGGTTTGTGCTGAGTTTCACTGTCTCAAAGAAAGCGATACACACCAGCAAGATTTCAGAGATGATGTGTGACATTAAATGTTTATGATCTTCCGTTGAGTTCAGATTCGTCCACACTAATTACCTCCATCACTGTCTTCGGTGTATATAAAATAAAGTTGGCTTGCTTGTTTAACATGTTAATTTTCGAGTGATGTTTGTGTCAGTTGATGTCAGTGATGTCTGGCTCGGCCAACTCTTCCTGGAATAAGCATAGAGGGTAAAACTGTACATTTAAAGGATTAGTTCACTTATGAATGAAAATGTCCTGATAATTTACTCACCCCCATGTCATCCAAGATGTTCATGTCTTTCTTCAAAAGAAATGAAGGTTTTTGAGGAAAACATTCTAGGATTTTTCTCCATATAGTGGACTTCACTGGGGTTCAACGGGTTAAAGGTCAGTTTCAACGCAGCTTCAAAGCACTCTACACGATCTCAGATGAGGAATAAGCGTCTTCTCTAGAGAAACCACAAACTGTTTTCTAAAAAAAATAAAATGTATATAATTTTTAACCACAAATGCCCCTCTTGCACTGCTCTGCGATCCGCCACGCATTACGTTAGAAAGGTCACTTGTGACGTAGGCGGAAGTACCACGGTAGGGCAAAAAACTCCATCAAGATCATCCGATATCATTGTTTTACCTTTTTTTATTTTTGTAAAGGGCATTTGGCTTAATCTTTGCATGTTCGCTTTGTAGACACTGGATCTGTACTTCCACCTACGTCACGCGTGACCTTTCCAACGTGATGCATGCATGGCGGAACAAAGAGCAATGTAAGACGAGCATTTGTAATTATAAAGTATACATTTTAATTTTTGGGGGGAAAATGACAGATGGTTTCTCTAGATAAGACCCTTATTCATCATCTGGGATCGTGTAGAGCCCTTTGAAGCTGCACTGAAACTGACATTTGGACCTTCAACCCATTGAACCCCAGTGAAGTCCACTATATGGAGAAAAATCCTGGAATGTTTTCCTCAAAAACCTTAATTTATTATCGACTGAAGAAAGAAAGACATGAACATCTTGGATGACATGGGGGTGAGTAAATTATCAGGACATTTTCATTCGTAAGTTAACTAATCCTTTAAATTTACAGTTTTACCCTTTATGCTTATTCCAGGAAGAGTTGGCCGAGCCTGACATCACTGACATCAACTGACACAAACATCACTCCTGTTGATTTTGTCATCACAGAGAAACCACTACATCCTGCAAGCACTGCAGATGTGATGGAAGATGATTTTCCAGTGTGTTTGACATGTTGAGAAATGCACAGTCACAAGGTTTTAAAAAAAGGTTGAATAAAAAATCCTCAATTGTATAGCCAAAGTTGTGTGTATGTGTTTTTTTTATTATGGTGAACTTCAGCATGATGAATTATTAGCCTGAGTTATGCATAGGTGTACTTTTTTAAATTAATATTTGTATTTAATAAAGTACCACTGCATCAAAATAATTGAGAAATTAAACACATTAACATTAATGGTAAACAATAGTTTTAAGTACAGTGCACTTCAACATAAAAAAAAAAGCCATTTTAGTTGTTATAATTATTGTTTACTTAAAAATTGAGTTGATTTACTTAATTTTTGAGGTAGTCGATGTCTACAAAATTATCGGGTTTTACAGTGGCATTAATTGTATAGCCAATAAAACACTGAAAATACATAATTTCAAAACATTTCCAGTGGACAAAAACATTAAAAAAAATTGATTTATAAATTAGAGGTAATCTGTTACATTACGACTGTATACACTGCAAAAAAATTATTCTTAATCAGTATTTTTGACTTTTCTGTACAAATATGTAAACATTCTTAAATCAAGATGCATTTACTTGAGAAGCAAAATAGCTATCAAGTCTTCTTTTCTAAAAAATTAAAAAAATTAAGTGAGCATATGCTTTATGTGTCACAGTTAAGTTCAGTTTCTGTCATGTCTGTATTAGTTCTCGTTTGTTTCTATGGTAACTCATTTGTTATTCATCACGCTCAGGTGTTTGTGATTTAGTTCCTCATTTACTCTGTGTATAAATGTCCCCTGTTATGTTTGTTCTGTTGTTGGTTAGATATTTGTAATGGAAAACAAGACACAAATACTAAGAAAAGTGTTTTTGCAGTATGTCTATATCCTCACAGTTTTGTTTTCAGTTGCAGTAAATTCACGATGAAGTCTCCACTAAGGTCCATTGTGCATTTAAGAATACAAATGAGCACACACATACTCACCACACTTCTCAACCACCTCCTTTGTCACTATATCCTTCACTTCCTCCACCTGAACAAAAGGAACAATTTTAAGAAGTTTCTCATCACACAAATATCTGTAATACATTGTGATAAATAGGTCTTTATCATAGAAAAAGTGAATTGTTAACATACACTGAGTCCTGGCTCCCCTTTATCTCCTTTCATGCCCAAGCTTCCCACTTCCCCCTGCATAGGAAATATATATACAACTTTAGAGTGAATATGGTGGTGAATGGAAAATGTCCTAATAGAGTGGAGGATACAGTAATATGTGTGCAGATTCCATATTACATCCAGGCCTCTGAGGCCAGGAATTCCAGGTGGTCCCCGTTGACAGGCCTTTCCTCTGCCTCTCCTCCCCTTCTCTCCCTGGGAACATCATCAAACAATGTTGGTCAGGTAGTAATACATAAAAGCCTCATGTCACCACAAAACATAATGATTTTTATACTGTAAAAACTGTATATTCGATCCCCTAACCTTAAAGCTACCAATTAGAGAAAAATTTCAGCATTTTTACATTTAAAAAAAACAAAGTATGATTTATAAGCTGTTTTCCTCATGGGAACCAAAAAAGGACAAGGATTTCGGATATTGCCATCTTTGTGAGGGCATTTTGCATTTTATGGGAAGACACACACACACAAAATAACATCATATTCCCATAATTGCTGTTAGGACACTTGTCAAATATAAAACTATTAAGAAACTGATTTCAGCGACCTTTATACATCTCACAGAAACTGCCTGATGTTTTAAGCATGTCTGCTGATTCTGTGCTGAAGTACAGTTCACCTTTACTAAAGAGACTCTGTCCGTGAGTGTTTGCCAAACCCTCTCCATTCCTATCAGCATCAAGAGATGCTTAATTGTGGCTAAAGGCGGCCTTAGTGCAGTGTTTGGTTTGATAGCTCAAATCTTCATCCCAGCAGAAATAGCTCCTACCCCCATCTCTCTATCTCTCTCTCATCCTCTCCTTCTTGTGAGTTAATTAGGGACTTGTCCTCCTCCACGGTTCCTCTACATGAGATTGAGTGAGGTGTGAAGATGACCATAATTACAATGGTTTGACTATTTATCCATCTGTAAGGTCTGATGAATCACATACACATAGGAATAATGAATTCAGCTCTATTATTGTTCTTATATGGAAAGCTCATAAGTGGGTCGTACCTTTGGTCCCACTTCACCTTTGGGCCCAACGGGACCAGGCCGGCCTGGAGCCCCATTTGTTCCTGGTGTACCAGGAGATCCCTTAAAACCTGAGAAACCTGGGAAACCAGTTGCACCCTGCAGAAGAATGGGTTAAATAAATTAAAAATTGAATATAAATATACTGGTTATAAGGACAGAGAAAAAAATTGCACATATTCAAATCTGACACATGATGATGTGATGTGACAAGTATGGTGTCAATCATGGTTTCTGTATGTCTTGACATGATAGTGTTATATTAGTACTATTTATATTTAGAGACTATTATATTTTTAATTGACATTTTGATTTAGCATTTATTTTTTATTTTAGTTTAATTTTTAGTAATTTTGTACCTTTTTTTATTATTATTATACTATTCAGTTCAGTTGTAGTTTTTATTTATTTCCAGTGAGTATTTTTTTGTGCTTCAACTTATGGTCACCAGTCCAGTCACTGCGCATTTACTACATTTCCCATCATCCCTCCTTCTACTCACCTGCACTCCATCTGCAATCACTGATCACCACCAGCTGTCACTCATCATCTGCACCACTCAAAAGGCCCTCACACACTTCGTTCTGGTTCTGGTTCTGGTCTCATCAATGAGAAGCTACACAGACCCGTTATGCTCACCTGAGAAACCTACCTGTTGTTCCTGACCTGTCTTCTGTTCCCTGCATTGTCTCCCTGGATTCTCTGTTCAACCATCTCCGTCATCTCTGTACCTGCACAAAGAACACTGCATTAACTTCCGCTAAGTCCACCAGCTTCATATTTCAGTGACCCATATTTCCCTCCCATTATTACCAGCAATAAAGAACTGTTTGTTTATACTCACTTCGTCTGTCCTCTTCTGTGTACGTGACAGAAGACCAGACCACAAAACAAGGGGAAATTAACTCGGAATTCGCTGGAAAGATTGCTTCGTCCCTTCATTTGTATTCCAGCCAGCCCAAGCGTCTCATCTTAAGATGGCCGTCAGTCAGAGGTCCCGTCCCAAGATGGCTTCTGTCCCAGAGCCTCGTCCCAAGATGGCCTCCATTCTAGAGTCCTGTCCCGCTATGGCTGCCGAATTGGAGACAAAATGGCTGTTGCATCTGAGCCCTCAGCGAAGATGGCCGCCGCACCTGAGCCCTCAGCAGGAATAGCCGTCACATTTGAGCCCTCAGCCAAATCCCTTCCTTGTCCAGAGCCCAGAGGCGACTCAAGTCCCTGAGCCCGTTCCAGTTCCTGAGTTCGCTCCTAGTCCAGAGGACATTTCAGTGCCTATAATGGTGCTAGTATTTGTGTGTGTCTGGGTCACACACACATCGGCTCCAGCCCCTGACTATCGTCCAGTGTATGCTCCAGTCCCTATCGCCCCTGACTATCGTCCAGTGCAGGCTCCAGCCCCTGACTATTGTCCAGTGCAGGCTTCAGTCCCTATCTCCCCTGACTATCGTCCAGTGCAGGCTCCAGTCCCTCCGGGACCTGACTATCGTCCAGTGCAGGCTCCGGCCCCTGACTATCGTCCAGTGCAGGCTCCGGCCCCTGACTATCGTCCAGTGCAGGCTCCAGCCCCTATCGCCCCTGACTATCGTCCAAGTGCAGGCTCCAGCCCCTATCGCCCCTGACTATCGTCCAGTGCAGGCTCCAGCCCCTGACTATCGTCCAGTGCAGGCTCCAGCCCCTATCGCCCCTGACTATCGTCCAGTGCAGGCTCCAGCCCCTATCGCCCCTGACTATCGTCCGGTGCAGGCTCCAGCCCCTATCGCCCCTGACTATCGTCCAGTGCAGGCTCCAGCCTCTATCGCCCCTGACTATCGTCCAGTGCAGGCTCCAGCCCCTGACTATCGTCCAGTGCAGGCTCCAGCCCCTGACTATCATCGAGTGCAGGCTCCAGCCCCTATCAGCCCCTGACTATCGTCCAGTGCAGGCTCCAGTCCCTATCAGCCCCTGACTATCGTCCAGTGCAGGCTCCAGTCCCTATCGCCCCTGATTATCGTCCAGTGCAGGCTCCAGTCCCTATCGCCCCTGACTATCGTCCAGTGCAGGCTCCAGTCCCTATCGCCCCTGACTATCGTCCAGTGCAGGCTCCAGCCCCTTACTATCGTCCAGTGCAGGCTCCAGTCCCTATCGCCCCTGACTATCGTCCAGTGCAGGCCCTATCGCGCCTGACTATCGTCCAGTGCAGCCCTTATCGCCCCTGTCTATCTTCCAGTGCAGGCTCCAGTCCCTATCGCCCCTGACTATCGTCCAGTGCAGGCTCCAGCCCCTGACTATCGTCCAGTGCAGGCTCCAGCCCCTGACTATCGTCCAGTGCAGGCTCCAGCTCCTGACTATCATCCAGTGCAGGCTCCAGCCCCTGACTATCGTCCAGTGCAGGCTCCAGTCCCTATCACCCCTGACTATCATCCAGTGCAGGCTCCAGTCCCTATCACCCCTGACTATCGTCCAGTGCAGGCTCCAGTCCCTATCACCCCTGACTATCGTGCAGGCTCCAGTCCCTATCACCCCTGACTATCGTCCAGTGCAGGCTCCAGTCCCTGACTATCGTCCAGTGCAGGCTCCAGTCCCTGACTATCGTCCAGTGCAGGCTCCAGTGCAGGCTCCAGTCCCTGACTATCGTCCAGTGCAGGCTCCAGTCCCTGACTATCGTCCAGTGCAGGCTCCAGCCCCTATCGCCCCTGACTATCGTCCAGTGCAGGCTCCAGCCCCTATCGCCCCTGACTATCGTCCAGTGCAGGCTCCAGCCCCTGACTATCGTCCAGTGCAGGCTCCAGTCCCTATCACCCCTGACTATCGTCCAGTGCAGGCTCCAGCCCCTATCACCCCTGACTATCGTCCAGTGCAGGCTCCAGCCCCTGTCACCCCTGACTATCGTCCAGTGCAGGCTCCAGCCCCTGTCACCCCTGACTATCGTCCAGTGCAGGCTCCAGCCCCTGACTATCGTCCAGTGCAGGCTCCAGCCCCTATCGCCCCTGACTATCGTCCAGTGCAGGCTCCAGCCCCTGAACTCTGCCCTGTGCTCCTTCCAATCCCAGAGCTCAGCCCAGTGCCTGTTCCAGAGTCCTCTCCAACCCAGAAAGCCTGGGGTCTGGGCCAAGGCCACAGAGGCTGCACCACCACCCCTGAGTTTCCAGTGCCCTCGGAGGCTCCAGCGCCCCCTGTTCCTCCGTGGTCTCCTGATCTGCCAGAACCTCCCTGGTCATCAGTACCGTCCTGGAGTCTGCCAAGCCACTGGCTTCACCCTAGAGACCTGCCAAGACTCCAGGATGCTCACCTTCCTTCCTGGATTCGACACCGTTTGACACGAGGAGGGAGAAGTACTGTCATGGTCACCAGTCCAGTCATTGCACATTCACTACATTTTCCCATCATCCCTCATACTCACCTGCACTCCATCTGCAATCACTGATCACTACCAGCTGTCACTCATCAAAAGGCCCTCACACACTTCACTCTGCTTCTGGTCTCATCAATTAGAAGCTACACAGACCTGTTATGCTCACCTGAGAATCCTACCTGTTGCTCCTGACCTGTCATCTGTCTTCTGTTCCCTGCATTGTCTCCCTGGATACTCTGCTCAGCCATCACCGCCATCTCTGCACCTGCACAAAGAACACTGCATTAACTTCAGCTAAGTCCACCAGCTTCATTTTTCAGTGACTGTTTCCCTCACCTGTTTGCATCCTGCCCTGTTCACGAATTACCAGCAATAAAGAACAGTTTGTTTATACTCACCTCGTCTGTGTGCATGACACTTATTTCAGTTAGCTGCCAAGGCAGCATCTCACATTTTTTAGCTTGTAATTATCTTTTCTCTTGTTCAGCTTTATTTCAATGAACCTAAAATGTTTTTAATGGTTAATTTTATTTAATGATATCCGATAAGTTTGAATATGCAAAACCACAAATGTGTAATCTGATAACTAAAAGCAGAGGGTAATTTGTAATAACATACATTTTTGGTCTGTTCCTCACACAAATTTGTCGTATCACTTCAGAGGACTTGGAATATAGCGCATGAGTCATGTGGTGTAATTTTAAGATAATGTTATGGTTCTTTTTTAGTCCATTTCAAAGCTTGACAGCTCCTGATTGCAATATGCTTTCATTATATGGAAAATATCTGTGTTCCAGTCAAACAGTTTTAGAAATATGTGAAGATGAGAATTTTTTTTTTTTAAATTTCTTTAATAATTGAGAAATTAATATAATTTTTAACAATGGTGCTGTAATTTTTACAGTGTCAGTATACCTTCTCTCCTTTCTGTCCTGGAGCGCCATCAAGACCATTCAATCCACTATCACCTTTTTCACCCTAAACATTAAAAAAAACAAATCTTATACTTAACTTTAAATGATGATGATGATGATATCTGTTTGTGTAGTGGCTCACCTTTCGTCCCGGGATACCGTTTAGTCCTGGAAAACCAGGCCTGCCAGGGTCCCCAGAATCACCCTGTGTTTTACAATCAAAATGTTCTTAGTGGTTTCTTTAATCCAGTTTTTCATTTAAGATGTAGACAAAAATACCTGTTCTCCATCCAGTCCCGGGTTCCCTATCCGACCATGGAAACCTCTGAAGCCCTGCAGGAGAACAATACTATGGTTACATACAGGTGAAAACACAAAAACTAAATAAGGCCAGATTGACACTTCTTACCTTGTCTCCTTTAATTCCTGTATCTCCAGGTAAACCAGGCTCACCTGTCTCACCCTGAACACACAAACCAGAGAGCTCACACTCTGTCCCTGAATAAAGTGTGATCTTAAACAACTTTTAAACAAAAAAAAACTGACAGGACAGCCTGCTTAATTATTTAATCATTCATCTAAATAATGTAGTTAGTAAGAAAGGTTAAGGAACAGTGTTCTCCCTCTCAGTTGCTCAGAGGATTTTCTTCATAATATTTTATTCAGATGATTCATATTCTCACCTGATCCCCCTTTCTGCCCTGCAGGCCCTTGTCTCCCTCATCACCTTTTTCACCATCCAATCCATGTTCTCCATTTCGGCCCTGTAACAAATCTCAGCCAATCAGTATGTTTTAACCAAAGTTATAGAAGTATAATCCTTAAAAATCCAAACATCTTGAACTTGGTTTATGAAACAACCACAACCACTCAGGTTACCTTTTCTCCATTGGCGCCTGGCTCCCCTGGATCTCCCTAAGGAAAGATTTTTTTACGTTCAAACATTTACCATGCCAAACAAATCAATATAACCCATCCTAAAAATACAGTTTTATATAGCAACATAGTGCAAAAACTTCATAGTAGAGCTAATTCTGACCTTTTGTCCTACTGGACCACGTGCACCAAAAGTCCCCATGCCTCCTTTGGTACCAGCCTCACCCTTCAGTCCCTTAAATTATATGGAATGTGTTGGAAATTCACTTTACATGGTCCATGTACTTTAATTTCTATAGGCCATCCATTACTGTTCAAAAGTTTAGTTTTTAATGTTTTTGAAAGAAGTCTCTTATGCTCAACAAGGCTGCATTTATTTGTTAAAAATGCAGTAAAAAAAAAAACAGTAATAGAGTGAAATATAATTACAATTTAAAATAACTGTTCCTGTGATGGCAAAGCTGAATTTTCAGCAGCCATTGCACCAGTCTTCAGTGTCACATGATCCTTCAGAAAACATGACCCCAAACATTTGAACAGTAATGTATATTTCACTCAGAACGGTGTGTAAAATACCTTTGCACCAGGTGGACCATCTTCACCCTTCTCTCCTTTATCTCCGTCAAATCCTGGAAGCCCACGTTCACCCTGCCATATAAAATTCAGACAAACATTGACATACATTGACCTGTATCTGTCATTTCTACTTAAAAAAGGTAACACTTTACATTAAAATCTCATTTGTAAACATTAACCAACATGAACTAACAATGAGCAATATATTTTAACAGATTTTATTATTAACCTTTCATGTTCATGTTAGTTCACAGTGCATTAGTGTTAACAGATACAAATGTAGATTTTAAAAATGTCTTAAATATTGAGTTTGACATTAGCTATAAGATAAATAAATGCTGTAATAAAGTATTGTTCATTGTTAGTTCATAATGTAGTTAACAAACCTTAAAAAAATGAAACCTTATTGTAAAGTGTATGGAAGTAATTTAATGCCAAATGTTTTCGAAATAAAAAGCTTGTTGAATTGCACTAATTGAAAAAAAATATGCATTACATTAGCTGTGTTTGCATTTAGATGCATTGTATTTTTAAGGCTTGAATTTTTATGGGCTGAAATTCAACATGGTTGTATATTTAGCTGTGAATATTTCAATTAAAAATATTTCACACACATTTTCATTATTAAAAATTCAATAATTTATTTTCACCTTTCAGATTTCACTTCCAAAATATTCATTCTGTTTAAAAATACAACCTATAAAATTCGACTAGCAATTTTCAGTCCATTTTATTTCGCTTTACAAATTCGCTTCCACAAATTCAGTGGTTCAAATTCGGCAGAAAATTCAACATTTCACATCCGGGAACTGCAGGAAAAGCAGTAGAGTACCGATGCATGATCTCTATCTGCTGTTAGTCTTCTTCGCCAGCAGGTGCCGCTAGCGGCTGTTTAAGACCAGATCACGGCTAGTAAGTCATCATTCATTCATTCATAAAAACGGATTTACAGAAATGGAGCAAGCGTAAGTGAATGTGTGATGATTATCAGGGCCAGTATAAATGCAGAAAAGCTGATAAAGACACAAAAGCTGCATTTATGTTTAATTCAGTGTCTTTATGGTTACCTGTGTAGTCTACATAAGCAGCTTTCTCTACAGTGAACGAGATTATAACGTTATTGCCCGATGCTGGTGTACAGATCAAACGTTAAATCTGAGGTAGATATATATTTCTCTCTGTTTAGTTTCCTTAACTTTATATCCCAGCGCTGTGTTGTAATACTAGGGTTTCCCTCATCCGTCATAGGATTCCCCTGCCATCAGGACATATAAAACACTTAACACAGCTTAATGGACTCGTACAGTGATATAAAAGATCATTTGTGATGTAGGTTATACTATATAGGCTCCAAGAAAGCAGATACTGGCATAAAGTTGATTTGACGCTGAACGTTTGATATTCGCAAATTTAGGGACCGTCTCTAAAGTTACAACATTGTTATTCACGTTTCTACCTTCAATAGCGTTTAAAGAGAATGATTTACAGTCACAAAACCAACTGTAAAGTGTTCATCTAGGTCTCAGGTATAATGCAAACCTTTTAGATTTTTGATGTTTATTAAAATTAAAGGTAACACTTTATATTAACTAGATAATATGAACTAACAATGAACTGCACTTCTACAGCACTTATTAATCTTTGTTAATGTTAATTCCAGCATTTACTCATACATTATTAAAATCAAGAGTTGTATTTGTTAACATTAGTTAATGCACTGTGAACTAACATGAACAATGAACTGCTACATTTTTATTAACGTTAACAAAGATTACCAAATGCAGTAACAAATGTTGGCTATTGCTCATGGATAGTTCACGTTAGTAAATACATTATGAACCTTATTGTAAAGTGTTTCCAAATATACTGTCAAATAATATGTAAATATTGCTATGTATTTCACTACTGTATGGGATCATACAAAAAAATGCCATAATTTAAATCTCAATAGCATGTGATGAGTATGATTTACAGTCACAAAACCAACTGTAAAGTGTTCTAGGTGTCAGGTCGAACAGTGATTCAAGTCATTCTCTTTAAACGCTATTGAAGGTAGAAACGTGAATAACAATGTCGTAACTTTAGAGACGGTCCCTAAATTTGCGAATATCAAACGTTCAGCGTCAAAACAACTTTATGCCAGTATCTGCTTTCTTGGAGCCTATATAGTATAACCTACATCACAAATGATCTTTTATATCACTGTACGAGTCCATTAAGCTGTGTTAAGTGTTTTATATGTCCTGATGGCAGGGGAATCCTATGACGGATGAGGGAAACCCTAGTATTACAACACAGCGCTGGGATATAAAGTTAAGGAAACTAAACAGAGAGAAATATATGTCTACCTCAGATTTAACGTTTGATCTGTACACCAGCATCGGGCAATAACGTTATAATCTCGTTCACTGTAGAGAAAGCTGCTAACATGTAGACTACACAGGTAACCATAAAGACACTGAATTAATCATAAATGCAGCTTTTGTGTCTTTATCAGCTTTTCTGCATTTATACTGGACCTGATAATCATCACACATTAACTTATGCTTGCTCCATTTCTGTAAATCCGTTTTTATGAATGAATGAATGATGACTTACTAGCCATGATCTGGTCTTAACACAGCCGCTAGCGGCACCTGCTGGCGAAGAAGACTAACAGCAGATAGAGATCATGCATCGGTACTCTACTGCTTTTCCTGCAGTTCCCGGATGTGAAATGTTGAATTTTCTGCCGAATTTGAACCACTGAATTTGTGGAAGCGAATTTGTAAAGCGAAATAAAATGGACTGAAAATTGCTAGTCGAAATTTATAGATTGTATTTTTAAACAGAATGAATATTTTGGAAGTGAAATCTGAAAGGTGAAAATAAATTATTGAATTTTTTATAATGAAAATGTGTGTGAAATATTTTTAATTGAAATATTCACAGCTAAATATACAACCATGTTGCATCTAAATGCAAACACAGCTAATGTAATGCATATTTTTTTTCAATTAGTGCAATTCAACAAGCTTTTTATTTCGAAAACATTTGGCATTAATTTACTTCCATAAAAGTGCTACCAAAACAACTAAAAATTCAAAGGCTCACAAGTGTTGTAAAGTGTTTTGAATTATGATTCAAGTATAGGAAATATTAATGAACTTATACTTCAATACAGAAATCTTACTGGCTCTCCTTTTAGACCCTTATATCCTCTGGGTCCTGGCATGGAGAGAGGGCTACCCTACAAAAACAGGAAAACAATATGGTAGTTGGTAAATAAATCTAAATAAATCCCATCCGGTTATGAATCTATGCTTATGTTGTCCTTACCTTGTCTCCTCTGTGACCAGGCACACCTTTGTCACCCTGTCAGTCAAAAAGTTTTGTCTTTATTAATTTTGTCAGGGTTATATTCTAAACAATTGAGTCTAAAATGTTATGTCAGATGGACTGTTAAAGGCTTCTTGGGTTTTAAGTGGTATTGATTCAACACTACTGTAAATTTGAACCTGTCATACACTACGTCACAACTGACGCAGATTGTGACGTTGGTGTGAGTGTGTATGTCTCTGAGAAGAAAGTGCTGTTCAGTTTCAAACATACAAAGATTGGCTTGAGCAGAGAAAGAGTTGAAGAGTTGAAGAGAAGGCACTGGCAAGTCAATACAGAGAGAAGAGAGGCTCTGTGAGCACAGTAGTGCTGTCAAAGCTGCCTATAAGTCTTTGAGCTACAGAGAATGACCCTGGCAGAGTTGGCTTGGCTATTAACATTTAAAGCCCTTCAATACATGGCCATAACCACCATAGACATTGAGGGGGACAAGTCCTACCCAAGAGTTAGGAATGGAATAGAATATTCTTGATGCTGCTCTGCCGCACTCCATTATGCAGAACTCTTTTTGTTGTTAGGATGACAAAAAGTTTAAAATGTTACATTTTTAGGATGGACTGCCTCAGCAGTCTAACAGTGCTCGTCAATGTCAAAATGACCAATGGCCATTCAAATCAAAGAAGGCGGGCCTTACTGTTCACAGAAGATGAGTGTTAATTCCTACGCAACACTTATTTTTAACAGTGAAAGAGTGAGTCGTAAGATGTAAGTAGCAAAACATTGAATATTTTACAACTGTTTTATGATAGAAATGTTCAACAACGAAAGTAATATCCAGAGACGCAAACAATTTTTTTTTAAATTGCCGTTTTGAATTTAAAAATATGTTATCATTTACATGAATCATGTAATTCATAAATTAATGTGATGAGACAAGAAGTTTTATTTTTTTCTTGTCCCCCACTCCCATAAAAAACTTGGTTTAACAACTTGGTTTAAAAAAGACATGGTTTAATGCTGTAAACTTGATTTGAATTGAAACCAAGATGGGTTAAAAATGGAAACTCACCTTTTCTCCTTTCACACCAGTCAGGCCTTTGGGACCCTTAATTAAAGAGAAAGGTCACAAGAACTTAACACATTGCACAGAATCATGACAGCTGCGAAACTTTGATCATTTCAAGTTTTGCCAGGTATTGTGTATCAAAAGATTTATTTTTTGCCATTTTTTCCTTTATTCAGATAGTATAGTTGAAGAGGGGACAGGACAACAACAAGACACTGGTGCCAATGCTATTTTTTCCATGACAGTGAGAGCAGATGCAAAGAAACAGAGAGATGTGAGAGTGTGATAAGGTTTAGCTTTGATAAACATGACACTTGGGCTGTTGTTTTCAAGCCCTACAACCATGTGAAGTTGATGGAAAGAGATTCTGTATCCCTAAAATATGGAACCCCAGTTCTCTAATTAATGAATAAGGGCACTTTTTTTTTTTTTTTTTTACAGTAACTGGGTCTTATTTTTTCTCTTTCAGGTGTTGATCAGTTAACAAATCAATCAAAATAAAATCAATATAAAGCTAAGGTAGGCTAGTTCCTTGTGATAGGGTGCCTGATGGATGGATGGATGGATGGATTTACCCATAAACTTGAAATCGGGTCTGCATTTAATTTCTTACAAAATATTGTCCACAGAATCACACAAGACTTACCATGAGACCCGGAGGCCCTCCAGCACCGACAGTGCCTTTGGCTCCCTTGTGATGATGAGAAAGAGTTATTAATAAGCATTTAAAGAACACAGAGAGAAAAAAAGACATGCAACTGTTTCAACACTAGGTTTTATAATTCATCATTTATTTTCTTTAATAATGATAATACATTTTAATATAAATTTAAATTTAAATACATTTTATACCTACAATCTATCTGAAGGAACATTTATCATAATATTACCCGGCGACCTGGGAGCCCAGAAATTCCTCTGTCACCTGGTTCCCCTGGGATGCTGTCTCCCTGATGAAAGCAGATGAATCTTTTCAGAAATGTTTATATTTATGTCTGTTTGTGGGGCATTTCAAATTAACCTGTTAATGTTGAGCATCAACATAACATGCAGTGACTTACCTTTTCACCTTTAACCCCGGCGAGGCCAGGAGGACCCTGTAAAAAGAACAGCAAGTTCTCAGTTCATTCTAGCCCTTCACTTTTCACTCTATAAATTAAAATCCAGAGTAAATGTATTGAAGCATGCAGCAGTGGTACCTGCTGTCCAGGAGGACCAATTGCACCTGGAGTGCCAGTTGAGCCATTCTTTCCTCGTCTCCCTCTATCACCCTGTAAAAACATACAAAAATAGCTAATTTCTCGCTTTCAAATAGCAAAATATGATTTAATCAACATAGTCATAACAATAATGAAATTATTTAACATAAGAATGGGTTGACTATTACCTTTCTACCTGGCTCTCCAGGGTCACCTGGCTGACCTCTTTGACCTGGTGACCCAGGAATGCCCGGGTTGCCACGGATACCCTGAATGCCCTGTGCTCCAGTTGGTCCTGGTTCACCAGGCTCGCCCTAAGCACATAACACAACATCAGCAACAAGTCGTCTATATTATTAGCTGTGTTTGGTTTTATATTGGTATTCTCTCCTGTATGTCAATCATTAAACTGTCCAACTAGGAATGTAAGTTAATTTCACAGTATTGATAAAGGACACAGCATCAATCAATCAATCACCTTTTGTCCGGGTGGACCGGCCTGACCAATTGGCCCACGGTGACCAGTTCCAGGTTCTCCCTAAAACAGAACACATTAACAGATCATAGGAGGCTAAAGCATTATGGGATGAACAGTTATTGACACCAAGCTGAAAATGAATGTACCTTCTGTCCTTTTTCTCCAATCTCCCCCTGCGCAAATTCACAAATGATCAGCCACTCGCAACCACAGTTTTTACAGGGCAAATAACAAAGAGCTCAGAAGTTCTCCATCAGCACTACAATATTAATAAAGACTAATTCAATTCAATTCAGGCTCGCAGGAGTAAAAATAAAGCTCCTAGGGCATCAAAGCAAGCGGAAAGGAACTACTGAAATTCCACCCACCAGGTTTTGATTGACAGTAATAATTTCCTAACATTGTGAATGAGGAGGCGGGTATGTCATGTGTGTAGGTGGGGTGCAGACCAATCAGGAAGCAGGGATGATTATCTAACAGACTTTGGTTTGGGAACACGGAGAGCTTATTCAGTAATAAGAGCTGACAAGAACATTGCTAATATAACATTATTTATCAGGATGGGACTATCATGCTTATTACTAAGGACAGATCGTTCTGACTTATAATAAAAAAGCTTGCCTGACCTTAGGGCCTGGTTTTCCGTTTTCACCTGGAGGTCCCTGTTCAAGCAAGGAAAAATGTATATATAAAAAAAATACATAATTACAGTGGGGTCCAACAGAGACTACACTGAAAATCCAGACCGTACTGTTAACAGTAATTAAATTAGGTTCCAAATGTCTGATATTTTATTCTTAGATTGATATTTTATTCTTTATTACATATATGTTGTTGATATGTGGAATATTTGTATTTTTGTTGAAGATTTTAAAGCACATTCTTACCTTCAGATAATCACAGTGGGAAATACGTGGCCCCATGTCTTCCTCTCTTATTGTCTCTCCCATCCTCTCTCTCTCCATCTTTTCCCTTTGTCTCTCCCATTCCATTCTTTGTCTATGTAACTGTCTCTCTCTCTCCTCCCTTTCCTCTTGCTCCATCTCTTTCTCCCTCTCTAGCTCTCTCTCTCTTTCCAGTTCTTCTGCCCTTTCTCTTTCCAGCTCCATCCTTTCTTTTTCCATCTGCTGTCTTTCTCTCTCCCTCTCTAGCTCAAATTCTTCCTCTATCTCCTCGCTGCCTGTCTCCTCATCACCATCGCCTGAACTGTAATCTTTGGACTCAGTCGCACCATCCTCTTCCTCCATGTCCCACTGTGCCTCAGTTCCCCTTTCCTCTTCAATCACCCTATCCTTGTTCTCAAGATAGACTTCGTCTTCTCTCTCCCCCTCTTCTTCCCTCCCTCTTTCCCTGTACATCTCCATCATAGGCTCAGTGTCCTTGTTTTCTTGCTTCTTTTTCTACAAAGTGACAGAAAAATAAAGTGTGAAAACTTTTTATCATGCTATTCTCTTTCAAGTAAATAATCAATCAAAGATTAAGTTGAGTACTGTATACTGTGTTTTTTTGGTTTACTTGCTAATGACTTTATAATAAAATTTTAAAATTTTGTTTGTCTAACATGCACATGGAGTTCAAATTTGTTCAAATAAACCAATAATGGCTTTTAGGTTCAGTCACATTCCTCTTCAAAACTGGGACTATAATACATTATTTGTTCCTCTTAAATTATAATTTTTTAAAGTTGATTCAATTTAAGAATCTTCTTAAAGTTTACTTACAAAATTAGGAAAAACTCCTTGCATGGCATTTCTGAGCTCACTTTATTAATGTAATTATTTTAAGTTCTATGAATTCCTCATTTGTTTAGGTAAATTAAACTCACTCACATTTAGCTTCTTTTTGCCTCCTGCACCTGAGGTGAACCTCTAAAAGAAGATGAGATAACACAATTTTACTTTCTTCCCTCCATTACATAATGCAGTCACATCTGCAGCTCTCCAAGATGAGCTGATCCAATCAGAAGCACATCACCTTATATCCGTGTCTGTAACGGTTTTGTCCTCCTGGTGTTCCAGGCATGTAGGCCTGCAGAAGACACACTTGATTTGTGCTTTATTAAGACGTTTATTCTATGTACAAATTAAATTCTCCAAACAAAATATTAGCCAGACTGTTATGAACACGTTGTTTTACCATGTACTCAGGCGAGGGGGCGCTCCTCTTCACTTTAGATCTTGCCCCTTCCAGTCCACTATTGTGGGACAAGTTCCCCTGTTTATACCCAAACAGTCTCATAAACAACTTTCTCTCATTCATGTACATTTACTTCACTACTTTACTATATTTACTTAATAAATCAACCATGCCACGTGTGAATTTAGGCACCATAACATTATAATGTACTGTACACTCTCAGGAAAAAAATGATACTTTATAAAAAAACCTTGCACTTTAGGTACTAATATGTACCTTTAAGGTACTTATATGCTAATATGCAAATAAGGTACAAAGGTGAAATTTCTAAAAGTGTATCACCCCACTCACAGCTTTTTTTTTTCCTGAGTATATGAAAAAATATTTTGAGATTACTTTTAACAGTGTTATTAAATTAATAGTGTAAAAGAGGGAAAATGAGCATAAAACCACAAATATTGGTTAATAACTGATATGGTACCAATATAGTGGACGTCCATATTTAAAAATGTTATGAAGCAAACAGTTTTTTAATGATTGCGAAAAAAATTACACACAATAAAGACTCAGAAACGGGTTAAGACTGGTTTAGGAAGAACACATTTACTCACAGACATGCACAAACAGATTAAATACGTAAGAAAAGCAATATGTCTTTGAATTTCACCAGTGAAAACAGGTAGCACATTGTTACCGCAAATGAAAAAAGTAAATATGCAGACAAACAAAATACAATCCTTTTTCAGTCTTATCAATAAATAAGGAACTGATGAACAAATCGATGTTGCATGAGCTGTCAGGGCAAATGATTTGATACTCTAAGCAAGTTATTAAAACAACTTTAAAACAGTGTTTTGCGTTGTCATGTTTATGTGAATTATATGAATGATTTAACTGGTATATGTTCAGTAAAGACAGCACATTATAAGGTCTGTTCTTTATGTTTATACTCAGAGAGTGCTGGTGGTTCTTCTCAATCTATCAAAGGCACTGCAGCGTACTGAACTCTAGTCGTGGTGGAGGCAGCGTGGATGAATGACATCATCATTGTGCGACGGGAAAGGAGGCTCTCCCAAAGTAATGCCGGCCAGTCAGATCCTCCCCCTCTTTTACCCTTCACAGTTTCTACACACTTGAATGTCTCTCTTACAGAGTTTAGGGGAGCTCCTGTGTTAAGAAAATAAATATATTAAAGAAAACCTGTAGCTGATCTGTAAGCTATGAAGCGTGTTTAATGTTTCATTCTGCAAGTACACAAACCAGAGGAATCATGACTAAAATTCAAGTGCAGTGCATGCTGGGATGTCATTGTGTTACTTTATGATGACATTTCATTACATATTCATTTTTATGTTCTTGAAACTCACACTTTATACTTATACACTGAAGTTAACTGTTTAAAATGCATTTGCATTTTACGCAAAATATCGTTTGCACTGGTGAAATTCACTGATTTTGTCATGCAAAAAATAAAATGCATGCTAATTAAATGACTCAAATTCATTCATCAGTTGCAATAAGCTAAAGTGTCCAACAAATATGCTAAAGGAAAGATTCCCCAAGCTCTAGTTAGTTCATGCTTCAAACAAAAGCCACATGCAAGATTTGCAGCATGAGCTGTGGAATAAAACAGAGCAAAAAGGCAAAACAGAAGGAAGCAAGAAAGCAAAATCAGAGACAAACGTTTACCTCCTCTCCAGTTTGTGTTGTATTTAGCACTGATAATAATGTGGTTTCAGGTGGCTTCTGTGAAACACACAAAATAAGTTCATGTGTAACATATGCTTTAAGCTGCTGTAGTGAATGTAGAGTCGAACACGTACCTGCTCTGTTACTCTTGATGAAAGCAGGGGACTCGCTGGTGTTGTGTGAGCCATCTGAAACAAATTGAGAGGACAGTTTTCTATCAAACCAACGTGATCTCATCAGAATACGTGTGTATTTTTATGTAAAGTGTGGTTCTACCACTCGTACATTTGCTTACGTTTTCATACACACACAGAACATACAGTATTGACGTATTTATAGCACTAAAATGTAAAATATTTACGTATTGACAGCAATAAAATGTATATTATTTATGTATGCAACTGCAACTCATCATCATTTGAACTACTTTTGGTACCACTTTTGACATTTTCGCAATAAAGAAAGTATTGTGATTGATTACGCTAGTTTGTTTATAAAACAACGTAATAATGCTACGTTTAAATGCTGCCAATATGTCCATATTGTACGTTTCAGCACCTATCCAAACATACAAAAATGTACGTTTTGTGTCTTTGAAAGTTACGGATTAAAGGGTTAGTTCACCCAAAAATGAAAATAATCACCCTCATGCCGTTCCACACCTGTAAGACCTTCGTTAATCTTCGGAACGCAAATTAAGATATTTTTGTTGAAATCCGATGGCTCCGTGAGGCCTGCATAGGGAGCAATGACATTTCCTCTCTCAAGATCCATAAAGGTACTAAAACACATCTAAATCAGTTCATGTGAGTACAGTGGTTCAATATTAATATTATAAAGCCACAAGAATATTTTTGATGCCCCAAAAAAATAAAATAACGACTTATATAGTGATGGCCGATTTCAAAACACTGCTTCAGGAAGCTTCGGAGCATTATGAATCTTTTGTGTCGAATCAGCGGTTCAGAGCGCCAAAGTCACGTGATTTCAGCAGTTTGCCGGTTTGACACGCGATTCGAATCATGATTCGACACAGAAGAATCATAACGCTCCGAATCTTCCTGAAGCAGTGTTTTGAAATCGGCCATCACTAAATAAGTCGTTATTTTGTTTTTTTGACGCACCAAAAATATTCTCGTCGCTTTATAATATTAATATTGAACCACTGTACTCACATGAACTGATTTAAATATGTTTTTAGTACATTAATGGATCTTGAGAGAGGAAATGTCATTGCTGGCTATGGAGGCCTCACTGAGCCATCGGATTTCAACAAAAATATCTTAATTTGCGTTCCGAAGATCAACGAAGGTCTTACGGGTGTGGAACGGCATGAGGGTGAGTAATAAATTACAGAATTTTCATTTTTGGGTGAACTAACCCTTTAATACCTACGTATTAACAATGAGACCAGGCTGATCAAACATACTTGTTGCAAGCAATGCTGTGCAATGTTTGTCATAAGGGAATTAAAAGTTGTCAAACAATAAATTAAGAATGATCCTAAAAAAAAGTTATCGTTAAAAAAATAAATGTGTTTTGAGCACCAAATCAGCATATCAGAATGATTTCTGAAGGATCACGTGACACTGAAGACTGGAGTGATGTTGCTGAAAATTCAGCTTTGTCTTTATATTTTAAAATATATTGAAATAGAACAGCTATTTTAAATTGTAATAATATTTCACAATATTACAATTTTTTATTTTATTTGCATCAAATGCAGCCTTGGTGAGCATTAGAGACTTCTTTCAAAAACTTAAATCTTTTGAAAGGAAGTATATATTTTAGTCTGATTTAGTCTAGAGACTGTGTAATCTGAGAAGATGTTTCTGTCTCACCCTGTGGGCATTTTAACATTTTCAGTACATCATAAAAAGCCTTGCTCCTATGCAACCATTAACATTTTAAATTATTAATAGCATTAAAAAGAAAGGTTAAGTGGAGACTCTTACCTCATTTTCTTGTGTGTATGAAGCCGTTGTTGCTGAGAATTTTAGCTGAGGAAAAAACAGTTTTCAGCAGAAAGAATAAACATTAACTCAATGGATATAGTACGACCTTATAGTATTGATAAAAAATTATTGCACTGTAACATCAATTTACCTAAATTGTGACGGTCTGCAATAGTGCTTTCAGTTGTGTATTTATGTGTCTATTTTGTGATTTGATTTGGTTAGGTTTTGATAACGCTCACCTCCTCCCGTCCGTCCTCCTCCTCTCGAGAGGGAAAAGACTCTTTCGTGGGCAGCTCGTCCTGACATGATACAAACAAAACATTTAAAAATCAATATGAAAAGTTCATGAAAACTGCCTACAGTGGGTAAACCATTTGTTTGAAGATATAAACTGAAAGTTGAGAGATTATGAGAATAATTACTCAACATTAATTAGAAATGTTGTGATTACGGTTTCTTATTTAGGCTGGGGAGTGGGAGTAATATATTAAAGTCCTTTAAAGTGTGAAGTGAACAGTGTGATTGGACTGTGTGGGTGTGAGTGAGGGAGATATGAGGTAAACTTATTAGGGTAGGCTGATATGTCAGGTCCCATTCAGCTAATTATGCACATGTAAATACTAAGAGACACATTATAGACAAAATCTGATGTACTGTGTGATATCTTTCGTGTTTATGAATCACATCAGTTTATTTGCCTTCATCAAGATGCCTTACATTAGATTTCACATCATACTGTAAGATCATGTGACAGACTTACCTCGTATTCAAGACTGTATTCCTCATCGTCATATGATGCTTCCTCAACCTCCTCTTCTATGTTGTCTTGATCTTCCTGTAATTTAACATGGTAAAAAAAAAAGATTTCTGCCTTCTAATGATGAATAAAGACAGAACATGATCAGCTAAAAAGGTTTGTTTTTCTAATGAACAAACATGTAAAACAGAGAAAATAGATTAAAAATACAATTAAATATTAAAGGCTAGTTCATGCTGGTAATCATGCTTTATGGAGAATTTAAGCAGTTATAAATCATCCCAAAATTAAAATTCCATTAAAGCCATGTAGGTTAGTAAAGACATGAGGGCAAGAATTTTCATTTTTGGGTGAATTATTCTTTTAGATGAAATAGTAATGACTGTGATTAGTGAAATTTGTGGCATATTTGTTAAATTATTAATGTATTATGATTATGGGTAAACCACAAGTGCATTTAATGATCGATTTAAGTGTATGTTTAAAATTCGTTCAAGGTTTATGCTTTTTTAATGAAATATTTAGGCATACTTAGAAAAGTCTATATTATCTCTAGTATATCAGAATATTTAAGTATCACAAAAATAAAGTTCAATGTAATAGAAAAGGTCATTATTAAGCACAAGCTCCTATGGATGTGAATGATGTGTGAATGTCAGGTTAGGTGCGATGATGAAACATTTACCAAACGTTTCCTTTGCCGTTTTTGACGTCCTTTATTTCCTTTGCCCTGGTTGAGAGTTTAGCAGTTGAGAAGCATCACAATTTATGAGATGGCTTTAAATAACAATCATCAGAAATATTTAGAGACACTTTAAATAATCATGCCTTTTTTTATTGTATTTATTTGTAATGTTTAGTTCTAGTTATGTCTGGTTAGGTTTTTACTATTACTAAACAGATTTAAATTATTATTATTTTAGATTTTGTCTAATTATTTCATATGTCAGGCATTACAGGGTTAATAGCCTTTATATTAAGTGATGGTGTGCTAATTTACAGTAAGTACAATACAAAACTGAGAATGAAACTCATTTATAACACATCGAGATAATTTTACCTTCCCCCTCTCTCTGCCTTTCTTCTTCTCTCCAGATGTTTTCTTCCCCGTGTCCTCATGGCTGTGGAAAACTGTCTCCATACTTACCTCTACCTTCCCAGAACCCAACTGTCAAAAAAAACCAAACAATATAATTGAAACTTATTTTAAAAGTAGCCATTCAATGGTATTCTGTTAAAGAAAATCAGTAAAAAAAGACATTCCAAATCAAAATCAAATCATTTTAACATTCTAAATACAGCAAATTTAAATTTAATTAATGAGCTCTAATTGATTTAAAATGTATAACTGCTTAAATGCTAAGGTGTATGTTTGGCATTATACTAAATGGAGTGAATTTTGTCTAAATAAACCACAATAACAACACACTCTAATGAGCTTCAGTACAATAAACAACATTAAATATCACTAGTGAACATACCCTCTCAGAGGAAGTGTTGGTTTGGAGAAATTTCAAAGGTGCTACATCACTGAAGTTGGTCTCCACAAGTTTCTTTTCTTCAATATCTACCAGCTTCTCCTTTGTTTTAATCAGGTCAGTCTTTTTGTGAATAGTAGAGATGGTCCAAAGCGTAGGACTCACTTCTGTTTTAGCCACAGGCTCCTTAAAAGATGAGACAAGACACTGAAGCCACATTAAAAACAACAACAAAAAAGTACTGCTTTCATTAAATGTATAAATTATTAAATTATCTTGAACTCAATCAGCACATGAGGGGGACTCCTTGAAAAAACAACATTATATCAGAGCAAATCAATCAAGTATATCTGAAAAAAAAAAAACTAAAAAGTGTTGATGTTAGGTTAGAAGTGGATGAATGTTTGCTTACAGGACTGGGTTCAGGCATCTGCCCCTCTTCAAGATCAGACTCTTCCTCAGTCAAATCTATATCAGGTAATGACTCTTTTGGGTGACTGTACTTTACTGAGCTCTGTGGATTAGAGAGAGCTCTCATGACTCAATAGGCTTAATATAGCCGTAACATTAATGCTGATAGTTGGTATGCATGGCAAATCTGACTAGAAGTCAGAGTGTTTGTATTATTGTCATAGTAATTCATTTTCCTGAGATGTTTTATATGTTTAGGAGACTACTCACAGTGTATTCAGTGATGATGTTGGAGTCCGGCTCCTGTCTGTCTCCTTTCCCTCCTCTGCTGGTGCTGATCTCATGAAGAAGCTCCTCCATTCCATCCTGAAGCAGCCTGTCAATCAAGGCCTTCAGCAGCGAGAGCTGGGAAGTGTGTTTTTATTTATTGCAAATGTGGTACTGTTTTACTGTAGCATAATTCAAAATGGTTAGAATTCATATAAATACATGATATAAGATGACAATAAAATTGCTAATAAATAAGGGATGACTTTTATAAACCAGTAAAAAGCTCTTGTTCACAATTCACAACACATCCTGGTGGTTAATTTCAAATCCTTTCTGGCAAGATTCACATTTGTTGTGAGTAACTTCATTTTCAAAACAAAAAAGTAATTTAAATTATTTATACGTTATGGATGTAATGAATGCTGCCTCCATTGAGAATATTGCAGTTATCATATTCATAATGTTTTACAATTATTTATACTTTGTTTATAAAGCATGTTTTCAGTAAATATTAAAGCTTAATATTAATATGAAACAGTAAATCTAATAAATTAATTTAATACTAAAGCTTAATATTTGATCAAAATTTAAGCAACTGTTAATCTAGGGGCTAATTTTACACCTATTGCACAATTCCATAGTGTCATTCCGTTTTTTTTCCTGTTTTTAACATTTTGATATCACTAAAAATGGACAGTCACTCAATTTGGCTACAAATATTTAAATATATAAAAACATTTTATTCATATCTTTCCATAGCATTACGTCCAGGCAACATGCCTAAAAAGAACCCTCATCACCTAAATATTATTTTTAAAAATGTGTTTATTGAAGTCCATTTATGTAAGAAAATCAAACATTGTGGCGTCAAAATTCCTGCAGGGTTAAAAGCAAGCCGTTTAAATTCAGCACACTTACTTTAATACCGTATGAATCAAACAAGCCTTCAATGTCCTGAAATAGAACAAAACATGTTTACACCACCTAAGATCAGTTTTGTAATGAAGTAAATTATGTATGAGCATTGAGTAACCATGAAGACCTTCATTTCAGTAGCTCTCCCAGGTGGGCCAGCATCACCCTGTTAAATAATGCAGTGCCCACTATCATTCCTTCTGCAACATAGACATGTGAAGATAACTTGTGTAATCAATGAGATGTAGAAAGTTTGGTACCTTCTCTCCTTTCAAACCCATCTCTCCTTTCTCTCCCTGCCAACCAAAGGAGAAAAATTAGATATCGCCTGAGAATCTTTTAATTTCTTCAAGGATTTTTTGGCAATTTATACATTACCTTCATCCCAGGAGGACCCTATACACACAGAAACACATGTAAGAGCTAAAAAAAGTACCTTTGAGTACGTCAAACTCATGATTGTCAAAAACATAAAAGCCCCCAAATGCATCCAAATGTCTCAATAGTCTCTGCAGTCACATGCTCTGATTTATGTGTTGATTATTTGGTAAAGAAGCTTATATGACGCACTCACCGTCGCACCAGGGGGTCCCATTGGTACGGGAAATGCCTTTTTTATGTCCTCAATCGACATACCCTGGGAACAAACACAAATCTAATTTATCAACAGGAATGGTTGTAAATGCAATTTTGTCTAAGCTAAAACTTAAAACTAGTACCTCTTGGAGAACAATGGGAGGACCTGGCAAGCCTGGAGATCCTTGCTCTCCTTTTTGACCTTCATTTCCCTATAAAGCATTTAAAATGACAAAATACATAACATATTATGCATATAAACAAACCATTTAATTATACCACAGTTTGCCTAAAACTGTTGATTTGGGATTATCTTACATTTGCACCAGGTTCTCCTTTTTCACCCTATGCATTAAAATAAGAAATTATGTTAACCAAATGCATTTCAACTTTAATGGGATAATAGAATAATACATAATGGAATAATAATGGAAAAGTAGTTCATATCAGTCTGTTTTCCCACCTTTGTCCCTTCATCACCCTTAGGACCTTGTTCACCCTGTAAAAAAATATGGTTTATATATATATATATATATATATATATATAT
>RJVU01079805.1:8190063-8241125 GCA_003731715.1 Anabarilius grahami | reverse complement strand
ATATTAAACGTACATCTTTTCCGGCTACTCCACGTTTCCCATCAACACCAGGTTTGCCCTGCAGGAAAAGAGAACAGAACATAAGAAAAGATAGGAAATTAATAACTTTATTATAGAGATGTTATGGTTTATATCTGTTGTAAATGTTACTACTGTATACTCACAGGTGTTCCAGGTAAACCAGGCATACCAGTAATCCCAGCACGCCCAAGATCTCCTTTCTCTCCTTTCTGTTTAAATAAAACACACAAGTTTTGAGGACTATCCATAAACATAATGAGTTTTATAACATCGGGAATACCACACACACACACACACACTTGTTTTTGTGAAATGTGGGGACATTCCATAGGCGTAATGGTTTTTATACTGTACAAACCATATTTTTTATCCCCCTACACTACCCCCACCCCTAAACCTACCCATCACAGGAAACTGTGCACACTTTAACTTTCTCACAAAAACTCATTCTGTGTGATTTATAAGCCTTTTGAAAAGTGGGGACATGGGGAATGTCCTCATAAATCACCCTCTCCTTGTAATACCTATGTCATACCCATGTCATTATACACATTTGTGTCCTGATATTTCACAAAAACATCCCCACACACACACACTGAAAAGTACAGCATTAACTCTAATTATAATAATAATCTGTCCTTGAAGAACAAAAGATAACCTTTAAGAAAAGTGCATATACTTGGCAGATTGGATTATTTTCAGCATTCAGCAAAATGACACATTAAAAGGGTCCTACAGACTCATTAGCAGACATTATGTATTTTGATGCACTTTAATACTGTACACCTGTCGCACACCCTGTAATTCAGTTAATGTCACTAAAATTTAAAATATGAATCACATGATAAATGATCACAAAATAATTGTTATTAGGCCTACTCACTGGTCCTGGGTCCCCTTTCTGCCCTGGTTCACCCTGCGTACACACAACCACACAGTTAATTATAACTGAAAATAATTACAACAGTACATACGAAGAGAATGATTAGCCATCACTACGTTGCAGAAAAATTTAAACAGGAAGTAGTCGAACCTTAGATCCAGGCCTTCCTGGTAGACCATCCACGCCATCTCCTCCTGTACTAGATCCAAACTAGAAGAAAAAGAATATTGAGCTACATTAAATAATGTGTTTTTAAAGTCTTTCATCCTCCAAAGACATGCCATCTGAGAAATTGACAATAAGTTTATTTATGACTTTATAGTGACTCACCAATGAATTCCTTGGAGGTCCTGGTTTACCTTCAGGACCCTAAAGGAAAATAAAAACAAAATGTAACCTACATCATCCTGTTATTAGTAAAGTTTAGGATGTGAAACCTCACTTACAGGTGGTCCAGGACGTCCTGTCTCCCCCTGGAGTCCCGGGAGTCCCGGCTCACCAGGTTCACCCTTTAAATACACCAAATACACATTCACAATTGACTGAAGGGTCCTAGATTGTTGTTGTATATAAACGTCTTACTTTACCTTAATGGCCCTGGTGAGAATGGTGTTGTCTGACGTAGTGTACTAGGAAAGAAGAATTATGAGAATCACTGACAATATGTATTAACAAGGATAACCATGAAATGTTCAATCAAATAAATGACAAAAAAAGTGACCAGCGGTGCTTTTAAAGACAAAACAAAAAGAGCAATACTGTCTTGACAGCTTTTGACATCTGTAACAAACAAACCGAAAATGATATGATCACATTAACATTCATTTATGTTAAATAGCTTGATTTTAATACAGTAAAACTCACTTGAGTAACTCCCGGTGGTCCCGGCAGCCCCTGCAGAGAATACAATATTAATACATTGAATCTTTCTCTTTAATTTATCAACTGAGAGCCCCAGCATGACAAGAAAAACTGAGAATCTGTTATGCGAGCACAGAGCATGACCAGCCAATGAAATATTGAATTTGTCTTAAAAAAAAAGTATACAAAATAAAGTTATTCTTGTGCTTTTCAATAGCAGCACATACCGGCTCGCCTTGATCTCCTTTGTGTCCCTCTGGACCCTGAAAAACATGGACATTCATTATCAAACGGTATTGAATATTCTGTGTTATTTTGCTTCATAATTCAGTTTGCTTCACTCTGGAAGTGCTTCAGAAGAGCATTTGATCAAACATTGTCGACAAAATGTAAAATAAAGGAAGCTGCTCACTGGTAACCCTAATTTCCCAGGCTCGCCTTTTCCCCCGGAGTCTCCGGGTCGTCCTGGAAGACCAAGAGGGCCCTGACATTGGAGATGAGGAGAAGTGTGAGTGATACAGACTTAATGCTTTGAGCAACAAAAGAAATAGAGAGGAAAAAATTCAGATTTTAATGGGGAGGGTGATATTATTACGAACAGGCCAATACAGAATTTGAATAAAGAGAGACATTTGATCAAGACTGTATGACTGTATAAATGTTTAGATGGAGATGAGGAAAAAAAGAGGTTTAGAAGAGAGACAATACCTTGACACCTCTCTCCCCAGGCTCTCCCGGTGAACCAGACTCTCCCTGAGACAAAAAATATAATTAAATATAACAAAACATTTAACGAAACATAACAAAAAACAATAAATAAATGAATAAAACCTGCAATAATCTGCACTGTAAAGACGCAATCAGCTTAATAAACATACATAATAATGTCTAAAAAAATCTAAAAAGACTAATGTGTGATTTAGGGGTCATAAAATATCATTAGCTCACTATAAAAACAATGGAAGTCTCCACCATGACAGAAAAACAAGATTGTAAGTGAAGGTGTGGGTTTCTCTTGAGTCTCACCCTTGATCCCACCTCCCCTTTCGCTCCTGGCACACCCTGAAATCCATAAAAGCAGAAAGTTTAATTAAATATGAATGAATGAAGCATTAATTAAAAAGCAAACAATGGGTATTTTATAACAAAACAACCCTTCAAAATCTCTAATATCCTTAATGCAATGATGCAAAGCGCATATACACACGTGCTCACAAATACACACTCACATCCTTCTTGTATCAGTCACTCTGGGCTCTTGATTTACTTACATCTTTACCTCTTAGTCCTGGAGAACCAGGGTTGCCTGGGAAACCCACCTCCCCTTTCTCTCCTTTGGACCCATCGTTGCCCTGGACACAACCAAAGGAAGTGTTCATGTGATTGATCTGTCTCATTTAATCTTTTATGTCGTCTCTGTGCCAAAGTTTCACAAGCACTTTTGTGGTCTGACAGAATTTCACAGGTATTAAAATCAAGAGTGTATAACAAACTTACTTTTGTCCCTGGTTTCCCTGATAATCCAACATTACCCTGTGCATAAAAAAAGAAGACAGAAAAATCTAAATAGTGTTTAAGGTTTTTTTTTAATCTTTTAATATTTTTGTATAATGTCAATGTCAAAGCCAGGTTGACAAATATTTAACATTACATTTATACAAGACACTAAGTGTGTGAAAAAATGTTTCCTTGTAATGGATGTTCATAAATCATGTGACTTCCTGTGAGATGAAGATGTCGCTACCTGCCCTACACTACCATTCAAATGTTTGGGGTCAGTAAGATTTTTCTTTCTTAAAGATATTAATATTTTTATTCAGCAAGGATGCATTAAATTGCTATTCTTTCAAACGTTATATTCATCGAAGAATCCTGAAAAAATACATCAAGATTTCCACAAAAATACAAAATTTGTGAGCAGCACAGCTGTTTTCAATAATAATGAAGAAATATAATAAAAGAAATGTTTCTTTTTCTCAGCATATTAGAATGATTTCTTAAGGATCATGTGGCACTGAAGACTGGAGTAATGATGCAGAAAATTCAGCTTTGAATTACAGGAATAAAAATTACAGTTTAAAATACATTAAAATTGAAAACAGTTATTTTAAATTGTAATAATATTTCACAGTATTACTGTTTTGTTCTAAAAGCTATAAGACTCATAAACACTCACTCTTTCTCCACTCTCTCCTTTGGGACCAGGCTGACCGGGGATTCCAAATCCAGGACTGCCCTTTAAAAAACCCAGAAGACAACAAATCAGTACATTCAGATTGGCAGCTAATCAATAAATGCAATTAATTGTAATTTCACATCCAAAACAAACACACACCTACCTTTTCACCTTTATCACCCTGATTTCCTTTCATTCCTTGTGGTCCTGGTGGCCCAACTTGTCCGACATCCCCCTTTATACCCAGTTCAGTGGGAAGAAATAACCTAGCGTAAATATTTCTACTGATGACCATTTCAAACAACAACAGCAAACATCACCGACTGACCAATATGGCAGGTGTGCTCAAGCTCAATTTGGTTTATTTAGGGTCATCACTTAAAAACCTTTAATTAAATGCTCCAATCGCAGATTTTTACCCTGGAGTGTTTTGGGACAGTTTATAAAACTGTCTTTTTTTGCTTTGTGTGTTCATTGACAAGCAGACCTGGGGGAGCTCTTGGTTTCATTTCGATGCTCACGGCACTAATTAACCGTGTTTAAGTTGTCCAAGCACTGGATCAACTACTTGTTTTCATCAATGCAGATGAAGGGAACCCAAAGGGAAATAAACACCAGACTTGAGTCATGCGCTCAAAAAAAAGAAAAAAAGAAAAGTGTGTGTGTGGGACGTACCACTCAAAGATGACCAGGTTTTGGCGCAGAAAATTGTTCACAATTAAAGACATTTTTATATATATTTTGAAACTGATTCTTGATTATCTTACCCTGGCACCCTTTTTCCCTGGAGGACCAAGTATCTGTGAAATGTGAGGGGAATTATTAGCAATAGTGTATTTTTAACTAAACACACAATGTGTTCGATGAGACACTAAAGCATCATTTTTACCCCTTTAGCTGGGTCACCAGGAGCACCACGCTGCCCCTGTGAATCAAGCACAGAAATATAAATCACACACAGTTTAATTATAAACTTATAAGTGCTGATTTAAATGCATTAATTTACTACAGTCACTAGAGTCATGTGAGGTCAAATAACTTTCACTTGCGGACACAAATTTGCACTACAGGGACAATTAAAGGTTTTGAAACATTGAAAGTCACATGGCTGACTACATTGCTGTATGCTTGATTATATTGTAGGGTGTAGTTGAAATAATTTAAACTTGTTATTAAAAGTATTAGATTAGGTTAAATTAAGAAAATAGTTTAGATTCACCTCATCACCCTTTCGTCCAGCAGCTCCAGGGAAGCCCTAAAGTTTAAAAACAGAAAGTAAGCTTTCCCTCTAATCATTGCAAGAATAATGAAATTAGTATTCAGCAAATATGAATGACCTCAGGTGCTTTGAGAGATGTCAGATGTCTAGTGTTGGTTCTCTGAGAGCATCTGCGGTAGAGCTCCAAACCAAACGTTTTATCATGCCGTAGTGTTTCTGAGAGAATCGAGGGATAATGAGGAGTCGAATCGTTTGAGATGTTTCCTTGATCTCCTCTCTGAGGCTTGGGTTTAATAACGACTGCATAAGTTTAATTTGAAAGTAACTGAAAGTCTGAATTGCCAGAGATGGACACACAGTGGCAAGGTCGCATGTGAAGGATATAATAATATAGTAGCTCTATGTTTCGCACTTGTAATTCTCTCATTTTTAGGTGGAAACTCCATCCAGGTGTTTCCTTTTTTAATCAGGTCGATAATGTGAAGCTTTGACGAGGATTTTGGAATCCATCACTGGCCAGAGAGCAGAGACGAGGCGTTTTTCCTCTTTCTTAATCGACTCCTTTAATTTCCCCAGAGATCTACAGCTCATTCTTGCCCTTAATAGAACTTCAACAACACCATACAGAGTTGAAAAGTTTGAAGAGCGAACAAACGAATAAGGATTGGACTTTTTAACAAAGCATTTTTAAAATGTTCAAGTGCAGGGTAGTGATTTAAATCTATTAACTGGTTCATCAGGCATCTGACCTTTTCCATTTTTCAGTGATGTGAACTGGTAAAAGTTATGAACTTACTGCAATTCCTGGAGGCCCGATCGGCCCGATTTCCCCACGATCACCCTGTCAATTAGATGCAATTGTTGATTACACTGAAGGATTTAACATTTGTAGTTTATGTAGTTGAGAACACATGTCAGGCGTCAAATCATACCTTCAACATGCAAAAATGCATCTAAAATCAGATGGTCATTATTGCAAAATAGACATGAGAGGGTGGTCAGGTCTTATGACCAGTTGACTGTATATACACTTATAACATGATTGTTTACCAAATAAACAAATCGATGGGAATCAAATATTGATTTGAGATGAAAATATTCTATTATGTGAGAGGAAAGAGCTAGAGGAGTGATACAAGAGATTCTAAACTATCATAGTGCAGATAGCCAAGGTTGCCAAAGGCAAGTCAAATATACACTTAAGCTTCATTTTACAAATGTATTTGACCAAAGAATGACAGAATTTACCAATTAAAATAAAGATTTCCAGTTCACATTCAATTGTACATTTTTGAACATGTTGAAAATTTAAGTAGGATGTATTATGGATCAGGTTATTAAATACAGAGCAGCAGCAGCAGCACTAGACCAAAGCACTGACTAGATGTGACTGATTTTTTTTATTGTAGAGGAAGAACAAATCAGTTTTGTGCCTGAGAAAATTCATACCTTGTCTCCTCGATCTCCTTTAAGACCCTTTTTCCCCTAAAAAAAGCCAAAAACACAACAACAGTGAAACACCTCTGTCATTATGAAGCACTTAACATTAATTAAACAAGATTGAATCTAAGGCTGACATCTGTTAAAAGGTTCATGCTGATTCACTGTGAAAGACAGAGATAATTTAACAGCATGAATTGTCAGATGAAACACTTTGCTGGTGAAATGGTTGTATATAGTCTGACAAACCCGAGGGCCTGCGATTCCCTGGACTCCTTGGATTCCTACTTCGCCCTTTGGATGAATATGGAAACTACAAATTATACAATGCACGAGACAATCATCTATCACTCTGCTCCATTGATTTTACATCCAACATGCTTACCTTTGGGCCTTGTAGTCCTGTATTACCCTGAAAAATTGATTATCATTGACTTAATAATTACCCTTAAGATTTATTGACTAATATAAATTCTAATATGAATGTGGTTTGTGTATATCAGAAATACGTACCTTCTCTCCAGCTTGCCCAGGTGGACCTTGAACACCTTGAATTCCAATACCTTCCTCTCCCTTTATGATTAACACAAAAGAAATTCAATCAAACAAGCAACTGCACTAATTTTAGCTTTGTGTAGTTCTGACAGAGAGGAAGGGCAATTTTTTTTTTTAAAGCACTCTGAACAATGAGACTTCCAAAACTATGGTAGGCAGATGAGCAGAGAGATTTAATTTATGCATTTTAACTATCCTGTGCAAGCTGTAGGAAGTCATTGCTTAAAATAGCTTTTACACCACAGCTGAAAGTACAAAATGACACGTGAAGCTGTTTTAGATATTTGTATCCCTCACCCACCTTCTCCCCTTTCTGACCAGGAAGTCCTGGAAGTCCATCCACTCCTACTTGTCCAGGTAAACCTGCTAGACCCTAGACAAACATCCACAAGATCATAAATAAAATCACTTGTTTCAATATTTCAATACAACCAATTAAATGGCTTACTTATAGGCCCAGTTGCTGCATATGGAATAGGAGAAAGTATTCTAAAATCGAATAATAATAATAAACACTGTAACTTTAAGAGAGTAACTCTTAAAGCGTGCACTAACATTATTCCCATGCTCCCCTTTTTCTCCTTTGGGACCTGGCTTTCCACGTGGACCCTAGAGAGTGTGAGAAGCATTATAATCAAACATTGTATTTTGCATGTATATTTCATGGTAAAACGTTGCTTGTGCAGTAGATGACTTACTTTAGCACCAGATTCTCCAGTCTCACCCTAAGAGGAGGTAAAATCGAGATTATATAGACTAATATTATTATATACTGTATATTATTAGGTTTCTCTTTACACTTTAGACATTCTACTAACAATAAGTAACTTTGCAACTGCATGTCAACTAACTCTCATTAGAGTACCAGTAGACTGTAGACTGGATTCGGGTAAGTAGAATAAGTTGAAATGTAGCTGCAAAGTGACTTATAAGATGTCTGTTGAGCAAGCATTACAATAAAGTGTTAGCAGATATTAAGCAGACAGTCTACTAATACTCTAGTGATTGGTAGTTGACATGTAGTTGCAAAGTTCCTAATAGTTAGTAGAATGTCTAAAGTAAACTATCGAAAAAAAAGTGTTACCGATTATAATATAGACTACTTTATATGTGCATCCTCATGATATTTCATACTAACCTTAACAGAGAGTCCAGGAGACCCCAGAGGCCCAGGCAGACCAGGGAGTCCTGGGGGACCTGATAACCCTGGGACCCCTGGAGCACCTGAGGGGCCCTTTTAATCAAGAATAAAAAATATATATGAAAACCTTGAAAAATAAAATGTCAATAGAACTGTGAAATAAGCTACATATTATGCAAACTAGTTTAAAGGGATCGTTCACCCAAAAATGAAAATTTTGTCATCACTTACTCATGTTGTTCCAAACCTGTATGAATTTCATTCTTCTGTTGAACACAAAAGAAGATATTTTAAAGAATGTTGGTAATTATATAGTTGACGGCACACATTGACTTCCACAGTAGTAAAACAAATTCTATGGAAGTCAAAGGCTACCGTCAACTGCCTGGTTACCAACATTCTTTAAAATATCTTCTTTTGTGTTCAACAGAAGAAAGAAACTCATACAGGATTGAAACAACTTGAGGGTGAGTATAACAAAATTTTCATTTTTGGGTTAACATAGCTGTTTATTATGATACCAGCACTTACAGAGGATCCAGGCTCTCCTTTACGTCCAGGAATAACCTCCATACCTCCCATGACATAGCCTGGCTCACCCTACATGAAAAGAAAAAGTTATTATAGGTCAACTTGATTTAAACAGACTTTATTTATTTGTTTAAAAAATAATAAATTAAATTAAAATAAAACATGCTTTTCAAAGACTAAACTTACTCTCTCTCCTCTCTGCCCTTTAGGTCCAGTATTACCAGGAGGCCCCTGAGATTGTGGAGAAAGAGCGATAGGGAGAGACGGACAGAAAAGTTGGTCTGAGTTTTTAGACACAATCATTGTTACAATCACACAGAGAATAATTGACTTGTCTAAAACATGAGACATTTAATAAAAAAAAGGGAGAAACTTCAAAAGAAAGTAGGGGCAAATACTCTGTACTGACTAGCCATAATCATTCATCATTACTCCCTCTGTGAATCACTCTAACATAATTGCACCTTTCCTAATTCTCCTACTAAGATACATATATAGGACTAACTAAAATTTCTAGAATATACCGATTTAAATACCACCACCTACACTGTTTTTAATATAGTGAGATTTAATGAGACACTCACCATGTCACCAGGAATTCCAGGAGCTCCCTGAATCAGATTAAGAGATTGCTTAGGCACATTAACACATTTATATATGTGTTAAATATGCGACATTTGTTACATATTTTGCAGTACTATGCTTGAATTTTGATTCATCCTTTACCCTTTGTCCAGGAGAACCAGGGGGTCCGGTTCTACCTGGTCGTCCTGGTAACCCTGGGATGCCATCCGTTCCGGGAAGACCCTGATGAATGGGTGCGGAGCGGGAATAATACAGACAAAAACAAACAAACAAACAAAAAAACATACACAAATACAGAAATTGTTTGATGCTGCTAACATCAGAACATCTTCAGTGCACATATTACTTTGAAATCAAATATAGAGCAATATAAAATCCACGCATTCACATTGATACATATCACAAAAATAAATAAGGAAACATCTACAACAATGCTGATCTTGTTAGCAAGACCTGTCACATTTCATTTGTTATTCAAAAGAGTCGCTTTGATATGACAAGCGCTTTCATGTGTCGCCTTCTCAAAGAGATAACAGGAAGAAAAAAAAGTAAAGTATGAATAGCACCCCGCATAGAGACAGATCTGCGATATTAATAATTAGATTTAATCCTTTAATCTACTAAAACAACAACTGAGTCACGAAAACAATCTCATCATTAACAGAACGGCTCGGTTTAAATAATAAATGCTCCAGTAATTAACATAAACATGAATGTGTAATTACGGAGAGGACGGGGGTGTTTTATTTGTGTTTATTTAAGTTTGTGCTGTGGAACGGCATGAGTGTTTCAGATGCTGGATGTACTCACCCGCTCACCCTTCTCCCCTTTGACCTTTAGAGAGAATGAATCATAATGCCCTGGGCCTTGCTTGAGTCGCTGTGTCAACAGAAAAATATTTGAAAAAAGAAATACACTTAAAAAAAATACTGCAAGAAACTGTAGCTGAAATAAAACAAAATATATATTATATGAAAACTTGCAGTTATGAAAAGGGCCCAGTCAAAAGGGCCCACTGGAAGTCTCTGTGATACTTTGGTCCGTAAAAATGACTTCAATGTAAGTCTATGGGAATTTTTAGCCCAATTTATCATATGTCAGGCAAATATCACAAGTCTAATTGCTAAGGAAAGTTATAGCACACCTCTACTCAATAAGCTAAATAAGTTAAATACTTAGTATATAGTTATCATTCTTGGTGTGAACAGGCCTTTAGGGTTAAGGGTTTGTTTAAACCCCTATTTCTAATGAGCAATAACAATACTGATGTTACCTAAGTAAAGACCTCTAACAAAGTGAGAAAGACTGTCTGTCAGAGTTTAAAAAGAATTATGAAGTGAGCCATTGAGATTAGAGAGAAAGAAGCAAACATACCAGGCCGCCATGACCAAATCCATCGCCCTGCAGCGGAGAAATTAGATATTATCATGACATCGGTTATGGCAAGGTTGCACTTTATTTTACAATGCATGAACTTGCGTGTACTTACAGTGTTCTTACCTAAGAAAGTACTGTGTAATATAAGGTAACTACAGGGGTTAAAGGGATAGTTCACCCAAAAATGAAAATTATCCCATGATTTACTCCCCCTCAAGCCATCCTAGATGTATATGACTATCTTCTTTCAGACGAATACGGTCTGAGTTATATTAAATAATGTCCCGGCTCTTCAAAGCTTTATAATGACAGTGAATAGAGGATGAGATTTTGAAGCCCAAAAAAGTGCATCCATCTTTCATAAAAGATAACCACACGGCTCCGGGGGGTTAATAAAGGCCTTGTGAAGAGAAGTGATGTGTTTGTGTAAAAAAATATCCATATTTAAAACTTTAAAAACTAAAACAACTAGCTTCTGGCAGATGGCCATTACGCACGTCGACTTACACCAGAAGAGTAACCCCTGACGCAATGTAGAAGTAGCGTAAGCTTTGACTCTCGCTGTTCAAACAAATAGGGCTGGGCAACAAACTCAAGCTCCTCTTCTCTTATATCGAAATCCTACGAAATTTTTCTTTAAAGATTCTCACTTAAGAATTCTAATTCGTGACTGGTGTTTTGTTTTGCCCTATCCTCTGTGCTTCTGTGTTCGTCAGTGCGTCATGTGTCAGGTCAGAGTTCACTGTTTTGCCGTAAATTAATGTGTACGACCATCTGTCGGTAGCTAGTTATTTTAGTTTTTATAGTTTTAAATATGGATATTTTTCTTACACAAACGCATTTCTTCACTTCAGAAGGCCTTTATTAACCCCCCGGAGCCATGTGGTTATCTTTTATGATGGATGGTTGCACTTTTTTGGGCTTCAAAATCTCATCCTCTATTTACTACCATTATAAAGCTGGGAAGCGCCAGGACATTATTTAATATAACTCAGATTATATTCGTCTGAAACTGGAAAGTCATACAACTAGGACGGCTTGAGAGTGAGTATATCATGGGGTAATTTCATTTTTGGGTGAACTAACCATTAGAGGTAGGTTCAGGGTTAGTACCTAATTATTACCCAGTTTTTGCAATTACTATAATAAGTATATAGTATGTACATGGGGAACAGGACTATAAAATAAAGTGCTACCAGTTATAATTCAATGTTTGAATCACACACAGTAACATGATAGCTGCTTACCTTCTCTCCTTTCTGACCCTGTGAACAACAACAAACTGGGAATTAGAATTCTTATAAGACATGGTGTGACAGCTGTAATGAGGATGTAGAGGATGTAGGGTTTACCTTGCAGCTAAGAGGACAGCTGGGCCCTTCTGGTTTGGCGAGAGCTTCTGGGTCATCTGTAGGTGTGTCCAATTGAGCAGACTAGGACAAAGACACATAAAAATTTGACTTGTGCAGAATGTATTATGAAATTATTACCCATAATTCCACTCTGATCTGCACGGCCCACCTCGTCGTGTTGTTTGAACTCCGATAGTAAGGCCTCGCTACAGATGCTACTGATAAACTCTCTCTCAATGGATGGAAGATCATCAAAATCACTGGCGAAGAAGATGTTCTTGTAAGTGGTGGGGGGGGCGATTGTGCTCAGCTCCTCAATATCTGCGTGAGCGATACCGATGGCCAAAACACTGACACCTAAAACAGAAGTATACCAAAAACTGAAGTTTATCATTCATTTGGCCTTATACTAAAGTGTCATTAAATATGATGCAGATGAAGTGGTAAATAATACTTTCGGAACCATTCAAAAGTTTAAGGTCAGAGTGATTTAAAAAAAAAGAGAAAAACAAATTCAGCAAGGACAAATTACATTGATCAAAAGTGACAATAAAATCTATAATAAAGAAAATCTATACAAAAATTCAACAAAATGTCTTCAAATAAACGCTCTTTTGAACTTTCTATTCATCAAAACATCCTGAAAAAGTATCACGTTTTCCACAGAAATATTAAGCCGCACAACTGTTTTCAACATTGATAATAATGAGAAATGTTTCTTGAACACCAAATTAACATATTAGAATGATTTCTGAAGGATCATGTGACACTGAAGACTGGAGTGATGATGCTGAAAATTCAGCTTTGATATCACAGGAATAAATTACATTCTAAAATATACTAAAATAGAAAACAGTCATTTTAAATGGTAATAATATTTCACAACATTACTGTTATTTACTGTATTTTTTAATCAAATAAATGCAGCCTTGGTCAGCAAAAGAAACTTCCTTCAAAAACATTTTTGATCGGTAGTGCATATTTAGTCATATATGAATGTTTAGCTATTCCTCTATTTCCATTTATATTACTTACCCAGAGCATGTGCTATTCTAGACGGTGGCTCTACATCATCCTGAGCTCTTCCGTCTGTCAGCAACACTAAAATATGAGGGACTTCCTGTCTCATACCCAAAGACTCCTGAAACATCTCCCTAAGGACATAGCTGATCCCACGACCTACACACACATTCACATTTTAGATCAAATTGCACCCTAGTGTCATCAACAATTTTTGATCTTTAAATGTGTACATAAACCTGTTTTTGTGTTCCCCCCTCCATAGCGGACTTCTCTGAGTGCTCTCAAAACAGAGCTACGGTCTTTGTGAGTGTTAAAGTTGAACTCGATCCTCGGCTGATCGCTGTAGTGAACTACTGCTATCTAAAGCAAGTTAATGAGATGGTTCAGTCCACAGTTAAAGCATTAGATGTTTGATCAAAGCAAATGATTGAGACTATTGATTCAGTGACTGAGACACAGAATGATACAGAATGAGGTGTAAAGTTCTTAATTCAATATAGTGCAATAGCATGTCCTACCTGTGTTCCTGTAGGTCCTACAGAGGGGAAGTAGGTGACGGTTCTGAACAGGAAATCCTTCAGTTTGCCAAAGTTATTAGTACCAATGCTCCAGGATTCATCGACCAGAAAAACGATATCTGCTTTCACCCTGCCACACACTAACAGAAAGATGCACACAATTCATTCACACATTCACAAAATTTCTACTTTTGGAAATTCAGTTAAAAGGATTCTTCACCCAAAAATGATTCTGTCATCATTTCCTCACTCTCATGTTCCAAACCTGTATGACTTTCTTTCTTCTGTGTTTTTTCGGAAGCCCAAACAGTTTAGTTACCAACGTTCTTCAAAATATCTTTATAGTCATACAGGTTTGGAACAACATGAGGATGAGTAAAGGATGACAGAATTTTCATTTTTAGGTGAACTGGCCTTTTAAATTTTTAATGACTGAAATCTCAAATAATGTTTTTTGTTTGTTTGTTTGTTTTTTGGTAATTCATGGGAAATTGTACTTCTTAAAAGCTTCAAATCATGGGAAAACAATGATGTGTGTGGTATATTTCAGCAAACTGAGCAGCAGTATATTTAAAGCTCTTACAATACAATGCCTGTTAAAAATGGTTCTTGTTTTAAATTTCACATGCAAAAATGGCATTTACAAGTCTAAAAAGGCAAAGCAACAAAAACAGTTTTATTCTAAGGGTCACTGAGAGGGTGGGGAAAGGTCATGAATAACTAAACAATGATTGTTTTGGGTGCATAAAAATTTATATCAGGAGGAAAAAAAATAAAATAAGAAAAATGCCCCCTTTAAAACATAACTTCAGAAGAAGTTTTTACATTTTAAGCGCAAAATATTGATTTAAAAAACTGAAGTAAAAAAAAATTAAAAATCCTGATTGAGACAACATTTAATTTGAATGACCTGGTCCAGGTGGGGGTGTCTCGACAGACAAGGTGGTTTGGTCATTTACTGTGGTAATTCTAGTCAGTGCTGAAGCCGTTTGGCCGATTGTGATTTGAGGCCTCACAGCGAGTCTCTGGGTTGTTGTGGGCGTGCTGGGGGCTTTGACCACCGGGGTGCGAGTGTTTCTGGTTGTGGTGTGGAGGTGCATGTCATTGTTCTTGGTATTAGCGGAAACAGAGGCTGGCGTTGGGCTCTGGACAGGAATGAGATGAGGAGCTCCCACTGCAAGATGAGCACAAAAAGTTCTGAGCTCAAACAAACCAGTGTTTGCTTTTAGTATACACTACCATTCAGAAGTTTGCAGTCGGTAAGATTTTTTTTTATATTTTTGAAAGAAGTCTCATCAAGGCTGCATTAATTTGATCAAATATAAATTTTTTTTAAATGTAATTTATTTCTGTGATGGCAAAGCTGAATTTTCAGCATCATTACTCTAGTCTTCAGTGTCACATGATCCTTTAGAAATCATTCTAATATGATGATTTGGTGCTCAAGAAACATTTCTTATTATTATCAATGTTGTAAACAGTTGTGCTGATTAATATTTTTGTGGAAACCGTGATTTTATTTTTTTTCAGGATTCTTTGATGAATAGAAAGTTCAAAAGAACAGCATTTATTTGAAATCAAAACGTTATGCTAAATTATAAATGTCTTTACTGTCACTTTTGATCAATTTAATTATTAATTAAAAAAATGTACTGACTCCAAACATTTGAACGGTAGTGTGTTTTAAAAATACATACACTTTCCTACATAAATAAGTTTCACAAACTTGCATCAATCAGCATTTTTATTTTCCAGTCAACATAATTTACACCAGATGGGTCTAATACATCAATCATGCCTCATGATAGAAGTGATTAACATTTAAAAATGTAAAATGCTAATGATATTTGCAGAGATAAGGCCTTACAGATTCTTTTAGTGATGGTTGTGACTGGACCCTCCACTTCCCCATAAAGTGGTCTGATGGAAAAGATGTAGGTTCTGCCATACTGAAGATCCTGGATCTTATAGGAGGTGAAACCAGAGCTCAGCAGATCAGTGGAGATGTCCACCTCTACACATAACATGAAGAGAGGCATTGGCATCACTATTAATGTGACCAAACAGGAGTAGGAAACTAAAAACTGGAACATCTGGGAGTGTCTATTGTCTGTAAAATGATAAAGTAAATGAATCAAAATACTTGGGATATGTCATAAATCTTTTATACCAGTTTAAAACACTTCAAGAATGTTCGAGAATATTAAAATTTTAGCATTCTCAGGATCCCAGGTAAAAAAAAAGTACACTTCTATAATGTACTTAAAGTGCTTTATTTTCGCGCACTAATTTTGTACTTACTAAAAATTCTTCTTTAGTACTTCTTAAGATCATCTTAAGAACATCTAAGTGTACTCAACTGTGCTATTTTGAGACAGCATGAAATATGAACCAAAATGTGCTTTTAATATACTATCTCTGTATTTAAAAAAATATATTTAGCTACCACTTGTAGTACACTATGGGTTCAAATGCACTATAAGTGGTATCTAAATAATTTTTTTAAATACAGAGATAGTATATTAAAAGCACATTTTAGCTCATATTTCATGCTGTCTCAAAATAGCACAGTTGAGTACACTTAGATGTTCTTAAGATGATCTTAAGAAGTACTAAGGAAGAATATTTAGTATATTAAGTACAAAATTAGTGCACGAAAACAGAGCACTTTAAGTAGCAATGTGCTTTTTTTTTTTACCCGGGATGACAGTGTTATATGTGTCAAAAGCTAAAGAATAAAAAAATCCATCTTTAAAACCCTCATCACCTTCATGTTCAAGCAAAGGACAATCTCATTAGAAGGCCTCGCTGACGTCATTGCGATAACAGAAATGAATCACAGATCTCATCATGACATTATCTACGCTGTCTAATCTCTTCTTTTTTATGTCTCGTATAACAGACAAAATGGCTTCTGTGGGAGGTACTCTTATTACAAGAGCTTATCTGAAATTAGTTTTGCCCTGCCATTTAGCAACACTCATTAACAAATAAACGGCCTTGTTTTAAACCATCTGAGCAGTGTTAGAGCCCAGAGCCAGGTTTCAGCTAGGTCTAATAATATACAATAGAATAATATATGATATTTAAATAGTCTATCTTTTTTTTTTTTTACATGGATTAAAAAATGAAATTTACAATATACATTATATCATACAAACTTCAACAATATAGATATCATAGTTGAGAGAGTGACGTCATGTGTTTGCATGTTCATAAGCTACCCTTTATTTAGTAAATGTATATGCAGTCTGGATTCTTATGTTTCTGACCTGATATGTGTCTCCAGGACAGCAGGTATCCAGAGACTCCAGTCACGCTGGTCCAGTTCAGTACAGTGCTGTTGTCGGTGGTGTTCAGAGCACTAAATCCAGACACTTTGGGCAGATCCACTGTAACACAACAGCAATTCTTCTTCAAAATACTTGCATTTGAATGCTTACTGTTGTACATTTACATGAAAACATGCAGACTCACAGGTGCGAGCGGTCACCATTACTGGGCTTCCCTCTTTGCTTCTGACCACTGCAGACACCTGGATCTTATAGGCAGAACTTGCAGGCAGATTAGTGATGGAGAAGGACGTGGAAGAAGAAGATACAACCTCACTCTTCTTCTCTCCACCTAAGAGAAAAGACAGTGAAGATGAAGGATGGATTATTATGAAATGTAATGATAATGGAGTGTAATGAGGACTGTCGGTGCCCACCGTGAAAGGGGCTCCAGGTGATCTTGTACCCAGAGACCCCTGGTGTTTTCTTCCAGGCCAGTTTGAAAGAGCTGGCACCAATGTCCACAACTTTTACCTCGCGAACTGTCTCAATCAGCTCAGAGTCTGTTAAAGAAGCTGCAAAACAATATGGCACAACAATTAGTGACACCAGGTTTGCTAAAAGTCATTTCTCATTTATTATTATAAAAATTTTATTCCATTTAAATTCATTCATTTTTTATTTTTAAAATATATTAAATCTAGAAGACTCTTGAAGGATTATAGTCAAATATGTAAGACACATTTCAGTCAAAACAGGTCAAATAAATAATCTTACAGTGAAGTTATCTTATACTTAACATTATTATATTTGTTTTTGCGTTCGTTTAAGTGCACTGTACTGTAGCCGCTTCACTGTGAACTGTGCAGATGTGCTGATAACAGTGATACGGACAGCAGTGAAACACTCACACATAACCAGAGCTTCAGTAAAAATACTGCTCTATATATAGCTGTGGTCCTAAAGATGGGGGCTCAATCACAGGAGCTGTCAATCAATCTCCTGATATCCCACAATCCCACTGGAACAATGGGCGGAACATCTCCATATCCCCGAACCCTGACTGTCTGAAGTGCTTAATTAACTGAGCAGAGTTTTCTTCTTATGGCTCTGATAAATGACTGTCAACCAGTTGTCATTTAAAGAAGAAAGACACAGAGCCAAACTGAGCAGTCCAACAAGACTAAATAGACAATTTAAGATTTGTCGGTACAGCTTTCCTACAGAGTAAGAACACAGTGAAGACTTAGTATAACACAGACAATAATAAAAGGAGCAATATATATTTAAAATCCTAAGAATACCACCAGTATGACGACCTTGTAACTGTGAAAAGGGTTGAGAAAGCAAAAATAAGAGGGTCTTAAATGTATATTCCAGTATCCGGGTTCAGGTATGTTGATAAACACAAAAATTCTTCTAACTAATCCTTTGTTTTCTTAAAAAAAAAGAGAGAGAAGCAAAAGTTACGGTCAGGCACTTACAATGGCAGTGAATGGGGCCAATTTTTGGAGGATTTACAAGCAGAAATGTGAAGGTTATCATTTTAAATCTACTTTTTAATGTAGATTTAATTTACGTTTTAGGATTTTAAGGTTTAAGGTGTAAAGTTGTCATGGCAACAAACATGTGAAATTGGATATAAATACAAAGTTCTGTCATGAAACTCTAGATGGCGCAGGCTAATAGGTCCTTTAATTCAACCTGCTCGTAATCACATCGTTATAGGGCACAGCTGATTGGTTCCTGCTGTATCAGTAGCCAATGAGCTTGCATGCTCAACCTTCAAAATACTTTTGCATTTGCCTTAGCAGTGCAGCGCACTTCAGAAACCCTCCACCTTCCCCAGCTCCACCTGTATAGATCTGCTACGGGTAATTCATGTACGCTATATTGTACAGCAGCAGCATGTCTTACTTGCTCACAGCAGCGTGTAGTATATGTATTGGCAGTAGCAAGTCCTATACCCTGCTCTACAGCAGCAGCAATAACCTACAGCAGCAGCAGCATAGCAGGTCTATTCTGCCAAGACCAAACATACAACATTGGCATTCCCATTACCATGCCAAACACTCTGAGAGTTGTCATGACAGAACTTTATACATAAAAGATTAGTAAGTGACTTTTCACACTACAGTCATGTTAACACTAAGTCTTAGGTCTATATTAATCAAACAGTGAGTATTTTAACATTTACGAATATACCCCATTGTAAATGCTTCACTGTAACCTAAATATTTGCTTTTTTTAAAAAGAAAAGTTGAAACAAGTTGCCATTAATTTTGTGGTTATCAGCATGCAACAAATGCCATCAATTGAGCTTAACTTGTACTGAACTTTTCCTTTAAATTAGTGTTTTGGGTGTCTTGAGACAGAAGGACACAGTTAACAAATCCAGAAACAATCCAAAAAAGGTTGAACTAAAAACTGTGGTTTTCTTCATATCTGTTTATTGTTGTAAAAAGTACCTGTTTGCTGTGAGAGGGTGATTTCTGGCCCTTCTGTGTTGCTGTAGAGAGCGTGAATACTGACAGAATAAAGCGTGTGTGGCTGAAGACCAGTGATGCTGTGTTGTAAAATGCTTCGGTCAAGATAACGACTCTGAGGACGCACAAATTCTGGGAGCAAAAGCACACACACGTACAACATAAATCAAATTAAGGAATTATAATTTCTTATTGAAACAGAGTGGACACATTTGTCAGTGATTTTGATTTTGTAGGTGAACAGTTTTTACCTGAACTCCAGGTGAGTTTGTACTCTGTGGCCCCTACAACAGGACTCCACTCCACATCGATGGACGAGCTGGTGTATGACGTTACTTTAAAATTTGACACGTATCCGAGAGGTGCTGGGGAGCAGAACGCATGACATAAGTCCCGACCAATAAGCAGCTGATGTGCAGCTCACTGTCAGAATGTGTTTATCAAGAAAAAAAATTCAGGTTCAGGTCACTCACAGGTTCTGAATGTAGCGGTGATGCCCGGGCCAACCACAGAACCAAAGAGCACGTAAAGAGAGAGCACATATTCGGTGTCATGGACCAGATTCTTCAAAACATACTCAGTAGTGCTGCCATTCAGAGCCAGCTGCCTAGGCCGATCTCTTCCCATGAACTCTTCACATAAACACACACAAATACATTTATAAATAGATAGAGTTATGTTTATCATCCAAAATGTATATATATACACTTTTCAGATTTCATTTTTCATTCTTTTTTTTTAAATACTATACATCTAACACCTAATTTATCCTCTCTCGCCCTTCGTTTCTCTCCCTTTTCTCCATAAATTTAGCCTCAGACTCATCTATATGTATGTGTCAGAGCGTGTGGTATGAGTCACAGAGCACTTCACTTCATCAGAATGTTCCTCCAGGTTGCTCTTTTAAAGCAAGGGCCCGCAGCCCATCACAGTGACAGAAAGGTGTCACTTTCAAAGACTCTTCTTTTGAAGGTGCTCTGAGGTGACATCAATTCATTTCTCTCACACGCACGTACACACACGCACGCACGCACGCGCACACACACACACACACACACATTCTCCTAAACACACAGATAAAGTTGACGGCATGAGTCATGAGGCGGCACAGCGACACCTCATGTTGTCACCAACCTGTCGCTTCCATGAAAAAGAGACTATAAATCAGAGAGAGAGAGAGAGAAAGAGAGAGAGAGGAAATAAAAGAAAAGTAGCGACAAAAAAGAGAAACAGACTACAACGTGAAATTGGAAAGTGGAGAATGGCCAAATTCAGAACAAGGAGATCCTATGAGAACAGCACAGACACTTTCTGAGGTACCTGCAGTAGGACCCCAGGCCAGTCTGTAGCCTGTGGCTCCAGGTACAGCGTTCCACGAGGTAACAGCGCTGCTAGTGCTCACCGCAGATGCTCTCAGGGTCTGTACCGCACTGCTTTCCACTGAGACAGAGAAAGAGAGCATCATAATCTTCGTCCATGGTATCCCAGCTAATAGGGAACATTCTCAAAACATTCTGACAAGGTTCTCTCAAAGTTATGAATAAATGTTCTTCCAGTAATGTTAATAGAATATTCATTTAGAGATATCTGGTCTTTAATAATGTTCTCAAAACGTTAGCACAAAAACATTATTTATACATCGTTCATGGAACGTTTTATTTCTGAAACTTTTTAGTTTGTCTAACGCAAGGGTGGCGAACGATGGTCCTGGAGAGACACAGTCTTGCAGAGTTTTGCTTCAACCCTAATCAAACACACCGGAGTTCACCACCCCTGGTCTAATGGTTTTTAAAGGGTTAGTTCACTCAAAAATGAAATTTTTTTCATTAATTACTCACACTCATGTCGTTTCAAATCCGTAAAACCTTCGTTAATCTTTGGAACACAAATTAAGATATATTTGATGAAATCTGAGAGCTCTCTGACTCCTCCATAGACAGCAATTTAATTACCACTTTCAAGGCCCAGAAAGGTAGTAAAGACATCATTAAAATAGTCCATGTGACTACAGTGGTTCAAACGTAATTTTATTAAGCAACGAGAATACTTTTTGTGCGCAAAAACAAAACACGCTGCTTGAGTTGTAGACACTGTGCAGCGCTTCCAGGTTCTAAGTCAGAACAGCGACTCATTATTGGCCGGCTCCTGCGTCAGCATCACACGCATGCATGAGTCGGCGTTCTGATGTAGAACCTGGAAATGCTGCATTGTGTCTACAACATAAACAGCATAGGAGAATGACAGGGAAGAAAATAAATTGTCGAATAAAGTCGTATTTTTGTTTTGTTTTTGTGCACAAAAAGTATTCTCGTAGCTTCATAAAATTAAGGTTGGACCACTGCAGTCACGTGGACTTTTTTAACGATGTCTTTGGTACCTTTCTGGGCCTTGAAAGTGGTAATTAAATTGTTGTGTATGGAGGGGTCAGAGAGCTCTCAGTTTTCATCAAATATATCTTAATTTGAGTGAAGATGAAGATGAACGAAGGTCTTACAGGTTTGGAACGACATGAGGGGGACAGAATTTTCATTTTTGGGTGAACTAAACCTTTAAATGTTACTACATGTTTCAGAACATTCTGGGAACATTCAAAATTAACGTTCTGATAATGTTTGCAAAATGATTGGAATGTTCCCTTAAAGGTACAATATGTAATATATTCGCAGTAAAATATCCAAAAACCACTAGGCTAGTGTTATATATTTTGTCCAGCTGATTACTAACAATATCTCTAATGTTTTCAACTACTTGTAAATCATGAGAAAATTCCCATTCTAAACAGTGACACGGGGCAGTGCAGTCGCCTGTCAATGACGTCAGTTACCCTTTGTTACCGCCTTTACTGACGTAGAAACCACATGACAACAGTGTCGTGGACTAAAGCGGAAGCAGCGCCGGCGATTGTGTCATAATAAAAGTCCCGCTGCTCGTGAGGCGTGTGTTGCGCAATCGCTCCAGCTCCTCGTTCAGCTCCCACAACACTCGGTCCTGCTCTGCTTCATACTACAGAAACGCTAATAATCGCATCCATTAACATTTTTTCTTCCCAAGTCCTATTGCACTGTCTGTTGAGGTGAAGACCACATGTTCCAAGACTCCACACTCAAACTTGCCGTCATCAAGCTACGCCTTTGTTTTGAATAGGCCTCTAGCGACCTCTAGCGGACAAAATTATCACATACTGCACCTTTAATGTTCACATTACCAAAAAAATTTTTTAAAACATAAAAAAGTATGTTTTGAACATTCAGAAAAAAACATTTACATAACTTAATGGGAACGCTAGCAAAACTAAATATACTTTTGTTAGTTGGGATAATTTATTATCAGTATCTTTTATCTGTTTTAATCACTGGTTTATGTAGCATTTCTTACTGTTTTAAGACACTGTGTCAAGTTAAATAATACATCTTGAGACCCCTGTTACATTCTGTTGTCTCCATCTAGCTGTTTTGGAAAGCAAGCATGCGTCCTGCATGAACAGTCCCTTAAAGTGCATGTGTAGCACTCACATGTCTTGGCTTGGGCAGAGGTAACAGGCCCTTCAATGTCCACAAAGATGGGGTTGATAGTGACGGTGTACTCTGTGCCAGCATGCAGGCCCTGCACCATGTAGAAATTAAAGTTGTCTCCTAGGTTCACATTTTCTATGTGTCCCTCTGAGGAAATAGGCAAGCAAAGATTTGCATTTATATTTATGTTTTTCAACAGGCTGCATTCAATATCAATGCAGCTCAGTGCTTATTTACCTGATGATGACCAGGTGAGTCTGTACCCTCTGGCACCTCTGACAGATGACCAGCGGGCCTGAACTGTGTCTGTAGTGGCATTCTGCACCAGCAGTTGATCAACTGGGACCAGTTTCACTGCAACACACAGAAAAAAATAAGTGCACAGAGTTTTGAGTGAGATGATGATGCATGACAAGAATCATAAAAGTTTTACTGCAGTTATTTAAAGGATTCTTCATGAAGATGTGTGTTATACTGCTCTCTAGTGGTTAAACCAGCAATACACACAATACTTCCAAACCAAAAAACTGAATATAAAATTGTCACTTTGATGATAATTTGTATTCCTATTCCTATATATATGTACTTACATACATAATTCTTTATTAATCCCACAAGGTAAATTGTTATGTTACAGCAGCATAAAGATAACACTTAAATTACAGGTGTACTATAATTAAATTAAATTTACAGATCTTCAACAAATGCTGAAAATTACATATTAAATAATATATGCAAGTACAAGACAAAAAAATGATGGTGATTATTTAGCACGGTGGTATATAAAGATTCTGATAACATCATAATGACACACTATTATTTTGGAAGAGCAGATTATACATGAGGTGAGAGGAAAATATGCAATAAAAGTAAAGAAACAGAAGAAAAAAGAAAGAGGAAATAGACTTACAAGTTTTCCCGGTGATAGATACAGGCTCACTGAGGCCCTCTGGGTAGATGGCGTAGATGTTGACCTTGTACTCTTTATCCTCTTCTAAGGTGTCAATCACATGAGAGGAGACATCGCCCATCAGCATCTGCTCATAAATGAGCCCGGGTCGGTCCGCTGAGGAGCAAAATATATGTGAGAAAACAACATCTGTAAAGTATCTCATATTCAGTCTCAGAATGTTTGTTGGTTACTCACTTCTTGGAACAGAGATTTTATATCCATTCACTTTTCCAAGCGGAGGCGTCCATCCCAGGCGTAAAGAGAAAAGTCCTTCTTCAATTACACGGAAGTTTGCAACCGGTGGCACAACAGCTGAAAAAAAAGCATATGTTTGCCCTTTTAAAGTACATTTATCATGTTTAAAAAATATATAAATTAAATAAATAATTTAAAATATAATAAAAAATCAATTAAAACAAAATCAATTAATTAAAACTAAATTCATAAAAAATGTTTACAAATTTCCATGTATGAAGCACTTGACAGACCCCCTTAGTGAACCTGATTTCACCAAGTGCAACCTTCCTGAATCAACATCTTTGTTGATCCTGGAACAACATTCCAATCAACCAATCAGATTTGAGGGACAAGTTTACAGTTTATGTCAAGTTTAGGCTTACAACCAGGGTTATGTGCTTCTTCATCAGTGTTATTCACTTATCAGTTCCCTTTGATTTTAGAGATACATTATGGGTAGGGCTAAGTTTAGGGTTAATTTTCAGAAAGGAATTTTGTTCCAGGATCAACAAAATATGTTGATCCAGGCACGTCTTACTTGGCAAAATCACAGTGACCCAGAACCCTTTAAGGTTCTATATAGAACCTTTTCTTGTAAGTATATATATAGTTTGACGCACTGGTTTCTGTGATAATAGTGGCAGATTCTCCAATGCGTCCAGGGTAGATGGCATAAACAGTGAGAGAGTACTCAGTCTTAGGACTCAGTCCGGTTACTGGAGTACTACTAATATCTCCCTTCAGATCAATCTGAGATAGAGAGAAAGAAAAGAATATATTCTGAACAAACCATACACACATACTCTTGCAAATACATAATCAACATATTAGCTTATTGCCTCATAAACAAAACTTGTCCATGTGCAGCCTTCCATCTGCTGTGCTGCATGGGGTGTGCATATGGACAGGTGAGCATGTCTCACCTGTCTCTGCTGTGCTGGGAGCAGATGGCCCTTTGGAGACACAGGGGTGATGAGCAGCCTGTAGCCGGTAACGTCTCCTGTGGCCTGACTCCAGGTCAGCTGCAGAGAGCTGTAACTCAGATCACTCACTTGCAGATCTTTAGGTCCTACTATCCTCTCCACCACTACAGCAGACAGAACAGCACACAGGATAAACATCATAGAATTAACTCTTTGGCTTCCTAATGTTATTGACCAGTTCTACCTTAGAAACTGTTGGCAGTCGCTATATTATCAGACAAACGTTTGCTCTTGAAAGATCTGTGTGATTGTGAAGATTTTGGAAAGTACAATCTAAAAAATGCTGGGTTAAAAACAACCCAAGTTGGGTTGAAAATGGACAAACTCAGTGATTGGGTTGTTTTAACCCAGCGGTTGGGTTAAATGTTTGCCATACGTGCTGGGTAGTTTTATTTAACTCAAGTATTGTTTAAAAATTACTGTATTGCTTGCTTAAAATAAACCCAAAGTATATTGGAAATGAACATTTCTTAACATGTTTAATAAATGAACATTTGTAAATAAGTTTAATGAATAATTATTAAACAATAAACATTTATTAAACCGCTAATTAATAAATGTTCACCGTTTGATTATTATTGTTGCCTCTAGTAATTATGTGTCTGATTTTAAATTTCCAACCTATTTTGGGATCATTTTAAGCCAACCATATAGTAATTTTTGAACAATAATTGAGTTAAATAAAACTAGCCAGAACGTTGGGCAAACATTTAACCCAACCGCTGGGTTTGTCCATTTTCAACCCAACTTGGGTTGTTTTTAACCCAGCATTTTTTAGAGTGTATTCAAAAAATATTGTAAAACGCTGTTGCCTGGTCACTTAATTTTAGTGACACAAGAGAGAGGATCGGGTGTGTTTTTTCTTTTTTTTTTCTTTATCTTTATTTTAAAAATAAAAGTTGGTTATCTTTATAATAAATCTTGAGAGGTTCAATTAATCGGTCAAGCTATCAATCCCAAACTAACACATATGACATCATTAAGAAGACCTGTGTTAGTGTTATAGGACATAAGTAACATTACTAAAAATTTGTCACTAAAATTATAGTCAATTTATATTTACATTTAGGTAATATATGGGGGCAACAGCACTTAAACAGTATCGCAGTACCATAATGAAAGTGTTCAACTGTTACATTAAAGTCCCCCTGTGATGAAAATCAAGTTTTTAATGTTGTTTTATATGTCTATGTGGTGTTTTTAATGTGCTTTAAGACAAATCGTCAACACCATTGCTGAGTATTTTCTCCTTAAAACTGCAGTGAACCAAAGAAAGTTAAAATAAACTACCTTGTTACAACGAGTGGAGCTCTGAGCTGGTGTGAGTGAGTGAAGGAGAGGCTAATTTGCATATTCATAGAAGGGCATATACTAAATGAGGCAAGGGCATAGAGTTACATTCAAGCTATTTTAAGGCATAAAGACATTTTTTTCAAGAAAAAAACTTTGAAATATGTAATTTTGATGATCAAAGATGAGCAAATGATCAAAGTGACAAAATTATTGTCTACAGTGGGACTTTAATTTTGTCAAGTTTAATTGCTATTAAAAGAAAGGGGTTAAAAAGACAATTAATATTAAGTTATATATTACTGAATTAACAACACTGACACTATTGGATGAGAGCAAAATTTACTAACATTGCAGACACTCTTATTGAACTGAATTGAATCAACATTGAACTGACTTGACCTGAATAATGATGATATTGCCTTTTGTAGAGCTGCCTATAGCTGAATTGAACTCCATTCATAATTGTAATTTGTGAAATTTATTGTAGTTTGGCCATTTTTGTGCAATTTTACTTTTTAAATCAATCAATCAATCAATCGATCAATGATTAAAACCTATATAATTTATGAGTGCATTTTATTGAAAATGAAAGTGTTCATGTAAATCTCCCATTTATTACATATATTTTTTGAATATATAAAGCTTGTCTACGCGAGCAACCAAGGAAGGCAGAGTTTAACAAGAGAGCCAACTGTGTTTAGATAAGCTTGAAATGCAATAAATAAGATAAGCCTCAAGTTCATCAGTAAAACTCATGGATATTTTACCAGGTGGCTTTTGTTTAACAGGTCGGGGAGGTTCTGAAGCAGTGAAGCAGATACGGCGAGAGAGTTTGGGCAGCAGGTGCTCGAGGAAGGAGTAATCTGGGCTGAGCATCAGATGTTCCTCATGGGGTTCTGTAACAATCTTCTTCAGCTCAGACTGATCGGCATTCCTCACCCCTGAAGAACACACAACACAAATCGAAAAGGCACAGATTAGCTTCAACACAGATCTGCTTCACCACTTCATACAGATTATGGGATCAGGGCATGTTGCAGGCCAAACTCGAACCTTCATCACCCATATGATCACCATGGCTATTCACTTACCACTATGCCACAGCTCCAAAGTGACTTCATTTTAAATTTTTTATAACATGGAGGCCTGTAAGGTGCAGTCAATTCTTAAAAGCCGTGTGTGTGAGTGTGTGTACATGAGTGACCCTCATGTGTCTCAGACCTGTCTGCAGTGTTATCAGACTGTGTATCGGCTGTAGAGTGATGATGGGAGAACGTCACGCCGTGTCTCCCTGCTGTACATGTGTCTCATAGATGTGTCAAACGGCCTGATCTCTCTGGGAAAACTGATTAGAAAGGCAGGACACGGTGTCAGTGTGTGTGTGTGTATGTGTGTGTGTTGTGAAGGGGGGCAAGCCAAGGAGGAATGAGCTTGATGAAAAATTACAGCAATTAGTTGGCCACCGGGTAATGAGCCATAATTATTTCAGAACTCTGGGCGTCAAAACAGAAAGAGCGTGAGAAAGTCAAGGAAACAAGGCTGACACACACAAACATACACATGTTTTATGTCTTGGCACATTCACCAATATACCATTCAGTGTAAATCACTCCACTAGTTACTCTGAATCACATGCCAAAACATAAAAAGTGTACACAGATGCGTCATGCATGCTGAAACCACAACACACACACACACACACACACACTTTTGACATGAACAGCACCAAGTCTGTAAACTCACCCACAGCAAACAGTGAAATCCCACTGTCTGTAACGGCTTTAGCTGGACCGTCCACTGGATCATCCGATTGGCCATTAGTGATCAGAACAGCAATCTGAGGCCAGAAAGAAACATAATGTGATGCTTTATATCCCAACATGCAAAAGGGTGAATTCCCAAGAGCCAGAAGAACACTCAAATATGTGCTTATTTGTAACTAAAATGATGCCACATTGCAAAGATCTTTATGTTCTTAATGTTAGAAAACAATTTTCCTTTCTTCCATTTAATTTTTGGAGTTGAAATACAAACTGGACATTTCTATTGTGAGATTTACAGAAATATAAAGCCAGTTCTACAGAATACAAAAAAAAAAGTAATAAAACTGGGTCATACTTGTAGATCCCCCCTAGACATGCCACGGGCTTTAAAATAAAAAAATAAATTAAAAAAATAAATCTTGCAGAGTTCAAAGATGTAAAAAAATATATCAAAGGGTAAATCTCACAAAGACTATCGAGAAAGGTCTTGCTTGTATATTTAACCCCAAAGAAAACAAAAGAAGCACTTTATTTTACAGTATATGCATTTACAGTATACTCACATGAGAAAGTATTGAGTAATATAAGGTTACTACATGGACTTAATATGGGTTGAGGTTAGGTTTAGGGTTAGTACCCATTTATTATAGTAAGTACAACAGGACTGTAAAATAAAGTGCTACAAGGAAAAATAATATTGGTAGCACTTGTTCCTGTTCTGCATATACATACCATGTACTTTGTTATAGCAATTACAATAACTGGGTTATAACTGTACTAACCCTGAACTAAATCACTAAACCTAACCTTAACCCATTACCAGTACTTTCTTGGGTAATTACACTGTAAGTACACGTACTGTAAAATAAAGTGTAACAATAATATTTTACATATAGAAAAGAAGGCTTACATTTAAGACTATTACATTTATTTATTTATTATAATTTTTTTATGCATTTTGACATTTTCAGGACAATTAAGCATTGTTTACACCTCAATTTTCATTACTGTAATGAGTCTTCATGTATTTTTACCATTTCCATTATTTTCAACAAGGATTCTCATTACCGTAATACAGTTTTTTTTACTGCATTATAGAAAAACAATTCTATTATATAATCCATTTATTATTTAAATCATCATACAAGTTATGTATTCTTTACAACTAAAATATATAATTATCTTTCACATTACAGTAATAAGAAAAAAATTTGAACCGTCTTGACAGCTTTCATGAAATCTACCCAAAAGTGTGAATTCGTATTAAAGGACTCAATCTGCCGTAAAGAGTATCACGCTGATACTGATGCCCTTGAAAGCACACGGCATGAATTATCATCTCATTGCATACATAATTCCCCAACCGCAGCAGATCCAAACTTGCAAAGTCGCTTACACTCACAAATGAGTATTCTGAAAAAAGAAACATCTCCTGGGTCACCTAAAGTTCACCGCATTGGTCGAGCTGGGTCTGGGTTCATCTTTATGCACATTACACTAGTATGCCATTACAGTGTATGCGATGAGAGTTTTAATAAAAGGTAAAATCTCTGCAGTTCATTATAAACGCCAGCTCGTTTCTCCACACCAGGTGCTCTACGGCAAGACCAGCAGCTGTGTGCAGTTTGGAATCCTAATCAAGCCCTAAATTAGGATGGGTGGGACACTGCGGAGCAGAGTGTGTGCATTGCAGCACAGGACTTGATGTCCTGACAGAATCAATGGAGTGATTGCAGGTCCAGCTCTTTGAGATATAATTAGAAGGTTGTTCTGTATGTATGTAAGTGACAGGATGTTTCATTTGGAAATGTAGCATTTCAATACTTTGCAGATATCACTAAGATTCAGTATTCTGTCTTTAGTCTGTGTCCTAACCAAACAAATTGCCATAAAATGCCAAAAAATGCAAGCTGTGAGCATGAAAATTTACATAGTCATTTTGATTGGTTTCCATTTATGCGGCATCATGCTGGGTAAAAACCTTTTGAATGCTTTTTTAGGGTTATAGCGTAGCCCCACTCACTTAAAAATGTCATTGGCCATAATTCTGATCCTCATAACTGTACTATAAACATCAAATATCTTCTGATTGGCTGTGATTGTATCATGGCGTGCAGCAGTTTCGTGGTCATTGTGGACAGAAAAATTGTCGCCATCTTTAATTGTGAACTTTAGAGTCCCTAACATTTAGAGTAAATATGCAATACTGCATACAAACCATTTTAAAATCTCCCTTGTGGCTTTGGTTGTGTGTGAACTTGTCTTTTGTATTTATATGTAGTGCTTTAGATGCTGTTTCTGAGCCACCTTTGCGGTGTAAAGTTGGTCTTTTTCTCTCACAGATGGGTTTAGCAAGAAGGTGTTTTGAAGTGATTGTGATTGAAGCGTCACACCTTTGGGGAGTTGTCTCTGACGATAGAAGGACTGAACACTGACTCTACGAGGAATTCCAATGCCAGGCCGGTGCGGCTGTTGCCTCCCTCATACGGCACCTCTTCCACGGCTCTGAGCACTTCCTCCAGAGTCGAATAATCCGTCACAGCTATACGCATCCTGAACAAGGACACAACCGGATACATATGGAGTATTTAAGCAGTTTATTCGTGCCTACTAAGATACAAGGTCAAACATACAGTATTCAGACATGCAGTATATAATATGCATACGGACCTGGGCAAGTCTGAATAGACAGTCACTCCAAAGCGAATGCCTTCCTGTCCAACCATACTTCCCTTGAAGGCTCGGATGATGTCTGCTATGAACTCTTTGATCTGCTGGAAGCTGGTTGGACCAACTGACCAGGAATCATCCACCAGGAACACAACATCAGCTGGTATGGCTGTACGACATACTGAAAGAACAAGAGCAAGAGGTTGATTTTTGACAAATTGTCAAAAGAATTCATATTAAGAAAGTTTGGCACAGTTCAGAGGAAATGGACACACCCTACAGAACGCTGAATTGGATCGACAGCAAGATTTATGAATTACAATTCATAGAAGATCAACAAACACAACAGAGGTATTTCATTATTCCAATAAAAAGACGTGTCTTTTGCAAGTCTGATGCTCTTTGGCTTTGTTTTGAATTTATGTTATTGGAGCATTCTGGAAAATGAAGTGTTCTTCCTTCATGACCCATAACATGAAAGTTACATTAATAAGAATAATGAAATAATATTTACATCAAATAGTATTTGATTCAATCAGCATTAGAGTTTCTCTGAATTTAACTGCATTTTAGTTATACTTATGAAATTAAATTGAAATTTTGCATCATATTTCAATAAAACTTCAGGAAGGGGGTCCAACCTCACTCTTAACAAGGCTCTCTTGTTCACACCAAGCCACACAGTGTGCATTCACCATGAGATGGCAGTGTAGACTCAGAAAAAAAAATCAGATTTTCAGAGCTATTTAATGTATGCCTACTGATCTGCACTTTAGAAACCACATTAAACAGGCACAGCAACTACACACACAAAATAAGACCTGATTAGAATAAATGTAAAGTCCAGTCATCCAGTGCTTCTGTTATGGTTTGATCTGACCTACAATTTCAGGATGTTTTCTGAGCATCTTTTCCAGTAGTGTTTATCATTAAAATGAATCCAAATAATTATTTATTTCTGTGCGAACGTGGCCTTGCTTGTGAGGTGATTGCACAATCACTGTGACGACTGGCACTAAGTGGACTGCAGAAGTCTGACAACTCTAGACGAACTGTTTTAGGCAGGAGCTAATCAGTACTAGATTAAACCTAATAGTAGCAGACAATGTACAGCCAGATCTCAGAGATCAGAGAAGATAGTTTTACACACCCACACCTGAAATACAACAGAAACCGAAGGAGACAAGTACATCCCAGGCTTTTCAGCGACTCTAACTAGCTCACATTAAGAATGCCTTGAAATGTTATTTTTTCCCCTCCCAACAACCACAAGATGACAGACACTATTATAAAATCAGAACAAAATAGAGCTCTGGAAACAAAAGTATATGCATTAAATGGCATGACGTTATTGATCATCTGGCAGAAACTGCATAAAAAATTCAGTCTCATTTCCGGAGAAGTTGGGAAAATCTGTGCCACCCACATCAAAAGGGAACAAACACTGCAGGCTGTAGTGATTTATCACTCATATACAGCATTCTAAGCAAGAAAAATGCTTTCGTGCAATAGGGAAGTTCATCAAAAGCAAACTTTAACGGTCCAGTGAGGATGCTCTCTGCAGGCAGCACTGATGGTCTAGACTAGAGGCATTCAACCAGTAGAAAGGAATGAATTTGGCAGATGTCCTCTCAGTCCAAGCATCTTAATTCAGGTGAACATTACATCACTATACGGCTTTTAACGTGTACATACATACATATATATATATATATATATATATATATATACAAACCCGATTCCAAAAAAGTTGGGACACTGTACAAATTGTGAATAAAAAAGGAATGCAATAATTTACAAATCTCATAAACTTATATTTTATTCACAATAGAATATAGATAACATATCAAATGTTAAAAGTGTGACATTTTGAAATGTCATGCCAAATATTGGCTCATTTGTTCTCATTTCATGAGAGCTACACATTCCAAAAAAGGTAGCAATAAGAGGCCGGAAAAGTTAAATGTACATATAAGGAACAGCTGGAGGACCAATTTGCAACTTATTAGGTCCATTGGCAACATGATTGGGTATAAAAAAAAAGAGCCTCTCAGAGTGGCAGTGTCTCTCAGAAGTCAAGATGGGCAGAGGATCACCAATTCCCCCAATGCTGTGGTGAAAAATAGTGGAGCAATATCAGAAAGGAGTTTCTCAGAGAAAAATTGCAAAGAGTTTGAAGTTATCATCATCTACAGTGAATAATTTCATCCAAAGATTCAGAGAATCTGGAACAATCTCTGTGCGTAAGGGTCAAGGCCGGAAAACCATACTGGATGCCCGTGATCTTCGGGCCCTTAGACGGCACTGCATCACATACAGGAATGCTACTGTAATGGAAATCACAACAGGGGCTCAGGAATACTTCCAGAAAACATTGTCGGTGAACACAATCCACCGTGCCATTCGCCGTTGCCGGCTAAAACTCTATAGGTCAAAAAAGAAGCCATATCTAAACATGATCCAGAAGCGCAGGCATTTTCTCTGGGCCAAGGCTCATTTAAAATGGACTGTGGCAAAGTGGAAAACTGTTCTGTGGTCAGACGAATCAAAACTTGAAGTTCTTTTTGGAAAACTGGGACGCCATGTCATCCGGACTAAAGAGGACATGGACAACCCAAGTTGTTATCAGCGCTCAGTTCAGAAGCCTGCATCTCTGATGGTATGGGGTTGCATGAGTGCGTGTGGCATGGGCAGCTTACACATCTGGAAAGGCACCATCAATGCTGAAAGGTATATCCAAGTTCTAGAACAACATATGCTCCCATCCAGATATCGTCTCTTTCAGGGAAGACCTTGCATTTTCCAACATGACAATGCCAGACCACATACTGCATCAATTACAACATCATGGCTGCGTAGAAGAAGGATCCGGGTACTGAAATGGCCAGCCTGCAGTCCAGATCTTTCACCCATAGAAAACATTATAATGTTTTTATAACCAAAAGATGCTATGTGAAAGTTTGAAACAGAAAATAGTGGTTTTCATCTTGCCACTTTCTTAGTAAAAAAAAACCCACCTTTTTACTCAAATTAATCAAAATCGAGTTATTGCGTTTTGGAACCAAACTCTTCATACATATATATATTATATATATTAATAATAATGAAAATACATTTTATATCTTAGTGTTTGGGAAACATGTTTGAAAACAGTCATTATTTTTACTATTCCACTTGGTAACCACACAGCAAAATCCCCAGAGTTAAATCAACTCTGCTCAGAGTAGATATGGTCCCTCTCTAAATAGTGTTAAAATAATACTGAAGCAGAGTAAAAGTTAATGAGATAATTAAGCAATTAATTAAGTGATGATTGAACATTAATGATGAACACCTGCTGTTAACAAGCAGAATCACTGAAGAAAAGAGAAACACAAGAACTACAAATAGCTTCAGCCACAGCCTTAGATTAAATCTTAGTGAGCTCTAACTCTGGGGATTTTACTGTGCATGCACCAAACCCTATCCTTTCATTTGTTCGTTCGTTCATTCATTCGTTTGTTCATTGATTGATTCATTAAATTATTCAGAATTCACTCCATCATTTTTTTTTTTTCCAGCTGCCTCTCACTACTTAAAATCCATTAGCATTCACAGTAATACCTGCAACCTGCAAAAGAGCCACAACGCAGCACTGCCATGTCAGGACAGACTTTTCATCGCATACAGCACAATAAACAGATCTCTCTAGATCTGATTCTAGATACATCTCTAGACACATCTCAGCTGCAGCTTGCAGACTGTGCAGTAGTGTGCAAAGAGGATTACACTAAAATCATCTGCTGTTAGATTAAAATCATCAGCCTGTGAAGATGATGTAGTTTAACACGATACAACTTAAAAGAGCTCCATTCAGTGCTGAGCCATAAAGTCAGTGAAGAAATAAGGTTATTAAGCAAACATTTGCTTACTTTAAAAGCAACTGTAACAGAGTGACAGGCCATTACCATGACAACAAGGCCCTGAACGTAATGAGAAGTGACTAACTGTGTATTTACAGATATGAATGTTGATTACTGGGTTATAAGCTCATGCTTTTACATTTAACAGGGTTTCGACAAAGCAGGAAGAAATGGTGAAAGAGTACAAGGACGTGACCTCAAAAAGTACATTCTTTCCATTTCATATTTAAGTGTCTGTCACTGCAAACAGCCATTTTGAAGAGGTGTGGAAAATTACAGTGTTTCAGGGCATTAGTGCATCAGTCAGTAATTGGTCCTGACAGACTCTTCTAAAACCATCCTGCGTGAATTCAATATGTTTCACATTCTTGCTCTTCTAGCTCTCTCCTCCTCACACTCACAGCTCAAGGTGAAACAGAAACACACACACTGATTTCTTTGTAGACAGTTCTGTGCTGATGGAAATCCGAGAGGGGTACAACGATTTATCTTAAAAGGCTCAAACCAAAGGTATCAAGCTGCAGGAGGTCTGCAGATGGGCCGCAGCAGAACCTGCTGATTCAGCAGGAAGCATGTGGAAAGAACTCTGTGTCCACTTCAACTCCACCTGTACAGCCTCATCAGGTGAACTGACACACATGGTAATGATTAAAAGTAAACTTCCCTAAAACAATATTGCAAAAGAATCTCATACAAGAAATTTGTAAGGATTTGAACTGTTGGTTCATCAAGGACATTTATGTTTTTAGGACAGGAACCCATCAGCGAGATAAATGCAAATCCCATTGCTTGATCCAAATCCAAATCCGACAACAACATGGAGGGGTTTGGAATAGAGATGCTGTCTTATTTACAACATGACAATGTGTAAATGCCATGCGCTGGGCTACTGTGTCTTATGAGGCAGCGGCAGAAAGGAGGCTGGTTTGCGTGACTTTATTCCATGCTGTCGCCTCCACCAGTTTTAAAACATGTATCTGTTTTATTGTCATTTTCTGCTCATCCAGCACTTCACAACAACACAACCTTGTTTCTGCAGTGACTTTCAACAGTTTCCTTTAAAAAATCTGACATGTTTACGTTTTACGTGGTGTGAGAAAGTCAAATAAACCATGGAAAATCTGATCAGAGCAGTCAGACTGAAACGGATTTAAAGATATGCCATTTTAATAGGACTTCAAGCCACATATGAATGTAGCTCAAAACTGATTTGTAAAAATCACATTTCATGTGATTTTTTGCCGTTCACACTTGCTAAATCTGAACGGATTTCAATAGGATATGGACAAAAATCGGATTTGGACTAAGACTACGTTCACACTGTCAGTCCAAATCCAATTATTTGTGTATCCGTTGAGTACATCCACATTGTGTATCACAACTGTTCAGATCCGTTTTGTGTGTCCATGTCGCTCTTTCGTTTTCTGGATTATCTGCATTGTTTTCTATGGCAATGACATGGAAGTAGCCATGTATGGCTACTTTGGAAGTAGCCATGTATGGCTACTTTGGAAGTAGCCAAAACAACAACAAAAACTTTCAGCATTGTATCCTGTAACGATGTTTACATTTCACATTAAATCTGATCATAGCAGTCAGACTCAAACAGATTCCCAGAAATGCGATTTGAATAGGATTTCAAACCACATATGAATGTAGCATTTGTAAAAAATGCACTTCATGTGATTTTTGGCCATTCACACTTGCTAAATCTGATCGGATTTCAATCTTATATCGGATTTGGACTGACAGTCTAAACGCAGCCTAACAGTCTAAACAAGGCAGATCTTCAGATCTTTAGGATCTGAACTCTGCAGTTAGGTAGATCTCCAGGAAAAGGATTGGGCACCCCTGATCTAACATATCAATTTATCATTTTACATCTTATCTATCGTTTTAAAATATTTTATGCGAAATTATAGAGTGGGAAAGTAAAACAAATCACAATGTACGCAAAAAAATTCTCTTTTTTTTAATGCTACTCAAATCATGAAGTGAATTAAAAACAGCGTAACTCTAATGTTTCTTTCATTCTTTTGGAAGTTTTCTTTTAACTTAATTCAGTGGTGTCCAAACTCGGTCCAGGAGGGCCACTGTCCTGCAGAGTTTAGCTCCAACTTGCCTCAACACACCTGCCTGGAAGTTTCTAGTATGCCTAGTAAAACCTTGATTAGCTGGTTTGTGTGTGTTTAATTAGGTTTTGGAGCTAAACTTTGCAGGACAGTGGCCCTCCAGGAGCAGGACTGGACCCCTGACTTAATTCAAATGATTCACATCCAAACACAAAGGGTTGGATGTCATTCTTGCATATACTGAGAGTCACTGAAATTTAGTTACTCGCCAAACTTCAGCATTTAATGCTTGGCAAATGTCCATTTTGTACCTTGCCTGCAACCTTTTCAGAGTGTGATTGATTGAAGGGCGGGATATTGGCAGTTCACTGGGGACTGAAGAGGCCCTATCGCATGTAGATAAAGCGTGAGTCAGCAGTCTACCTTCAGCCTCTGCAGTGGCGCTTTGATAGGAGAGAGACAGGAACAAGAGGAAGATCCATACGCCGCAATATCCCATTCTCTCGCTCTCTCTCGTCCTCTGACTTTCTCTTTCGTTCCCTGTCCTCCCCCTCTTATCTCTCTGCCAGCAGATCCTCTTCCTTGGACTGATGTCCTGAGACGGGCGTGTTCTCCGCTTTATTTAGCTGCTATGCTCTCTCCCTTTTATCTGTAAGACAGAGGAAGAGAGAGATCGGTATCGTCATACATATGCATATACACACATTCAGAATAATCATTTTGATCTATTCTGTTAGCAGAGTCAATGAAATCGCTAAATCTTCGCTGAAAATCGCCTGTATAATCCGGTACATTTATCCTGTCAGATATGGCTGTGCAGGCCTGCTGAGCGCCGGTTAAGAAATGAATAGCACTCAGATGGAAACAGGTATTATTCAAATAAAAGAGAATTGTTTAAGGTGAAGAAACTGGGGTACTGCACAATGCAATTCTACTTAGAAGTTTATTCCTCTCAGAGTGTTATGTAAGGATTAAATTCAACAAGGACAGTAATACAATAGTAATACAATAAAACTTTGTACAGTAAAAAGAATGATAATTGTGTCATAATTTACATTTTGTTCTTCTGTAGAACACAGAAAGAGAAGTTTGATAGAATATTTATGCTGCTTTATTTTCCACATGATAGCAGATGGTGGCTTTGGGCAGCCAATGTCCAAAAAACTAGTTGCAACATGCCACAATTGATCAAAAGTGACAGTAAATACATTTATAATGTTACAAAAGATTTCAAATAAAGGCTGTTCTTTTAAACTTTCTATTGATCAAAGAATCCCGAAGAACAATTTATTATGGTTTCCACAAAAATTTTAAGCAGCACAACTGTTTTTAACATTGATAATATTAAGAAGAAATGTTTTGTGAGCACCAAATGATTCTAAAGGATCATGTGACACTGAAGACTGGAGTAATAAAGGAGGAATAAATGACAATATTTTAAAAAAGACAACAGTTGTTATAAATTGTAATAATGTTTCACAATATAAATATACATATATATATATATATATATATATAGTGCATCTTCACACATTGTTGTGGCCCCAAAATGTCTAAAGGCCTATTCACACCGCACATACAAACACCAACAAACAAGTTGGCCGTTAGATTTAGAATTTTATGAAAAATAATCATGTTCACACTGCCCCAACAGACACCAACAAATGCTGATTGAACATGTTCACTCGGGTGAAAACAAACCATGACCAACGCCAACAGACGCAACAGGGGTAACACACTGATCCAACAAAACCCAACAAATGTGTTTGTTGGTGTTTGTCTGTGCAGTGTGAATTGGCCTTAACGGTACAGTGACACTAATAGCAGGTTACATCACACATGGTGCTTGACTTTGAGGTCAAAGTATCATAACAAACTTGACCTTTGAAAGACACCAAGTATAGATTGCTCATTAATACTCATGTCTGTGTGTGGTCTAGAGCGTAAGGTGAGAACTGCAGTGAAAATACTGATACATTAATCACAATGGGTGAAGAATTCCAGAACAGAACTGCCTTCGGGACAGAAGGTTCTAGAATTTTTAAGAAGGTGGATGATTTTCTCCATGATGTAACTTAAAATAGGTCTTTACCAATGAATTTTTAGTGTCACAATTGCCACTTCATGCCACTTATTATCTCACAATATGACTTTATATTCATAATTGTGATTTTATGTCTTTGATTGTGCCAATATCTCACAGTGTGACTTTCAATGTCATAATAGTTATTTAATATCTCAGTGTGACTATAATAAGGGTGACTTAATATCTCACAATGTGACTTTATATGTCATAATTGCCACTTCATGCCACTTAATATTACACAATATGACTTTATATTCATAATTGTGACTTTATTTATTGCGATTGTGAGTTTATATGTCACAATTGCGACTTAGTTCTTTGATTGTGACTTAATATCTCACAGTGTGACTTTAAATGTCATAATTGTTATTTAATATCTCAGTGTGGCTGTAATAAGGGTGACTTAATATCTCACAATGTGACTTTATATGTCACAATTGCAACTATATTTCTTGTGATTGTGAATTTATAAATCACAACTGTGATTTAATATCTCACAGTGTGACTTTATAGGTCAAAGTTGTGATTTAATATCTCAATGTAACTTTATTTCTCGTGATTGTGACATAATATCTCACAATGTGACTTTTTATGTCATAAAGGTGGATTAACATCTCCCAATGTGACTACGGCCCAGTTTCACAGACAGGGCTTAGATGTCCTAATTGAACTAAGGCCTAATCCTGGCTTAATCTAAGCCTGTCTGTGAAACCGGGCCTTTATGTCATAAAGGTGGCTTAATATCTCACAATGCGACTTTTCATGTCATAATTGTTACTTGATATCTCACAATATCACTTTATAGGCCATAATTGTGATTTAATATATCACAGTGTGACTTTATGGCCCGGTTTCACAGAAAGGATTTAGATTAAACCAGTATTAGGCCATAGTTCAATTAGGACATTGAAGTAACTTTTATAAACGTGCCTTAGAAAAAAAAAAACATTACGGGTGTGCGTCTTGAGACAAAATAATGGCACTGACATATTTTAAGATATGTGAGTGCAAGTAGCTTTCAGTTAAAATAGCTCAAACATGCATTTTAGTCTGGGACTAGGCTTAAACCTTGTCTGTGAAACCGGGGGCATATTGTGACTTTATTTCTTGTGGTTGTGACTTTATTTCTCACAATGTGATGTTAAACAGACTTCTATATTCTCCTGAAGTTGAAGAGTTGTAAATCCTGGACCAACAGAACACAGAACTGAAAACAAAATCTCCAAATATTTAAAAAAGCAAAATCTGTTCATCCTTTGAAATTACGACTAATTCCAAACTGTAAAACCTCTTCATGCAAAATCCAGAGGCATCAGACAGGTGAACAGCTTCCTCTCCAACTAAATACTGTCATTCCAAATAGTGTGCTAACTAACTACGTACCATACGGAATCAATGATCTTGTACAAAACCGCTGTGGCATTTTCAGGTTACATCTGTGGGGGATATTATAACTAGCAAGTCTCTGTTCAACCAACAGACAGAACTGTCAAACTGTGCGGAAACCACAGCCATCCTAATGCAATGGTTTACTGCACAACTGCCATCTCTAATGTTCAGGGAACGAGTCTGACAGTCCACGAAATTAACGCAGCTGCAAGGGTTCGCTGACTTTAACCAACTTCTCTGGGGTGCACAGGGGAGTCTATAAAGCATTTTTACATACAGTAGTGCTAAAACTTTATATTATCATGAAAGACACTTCTAAGCAGATCAGACACCCTTAGCATACAAAGCATACATATTTTCCTGTCAGATGCAGTGGAACGCCGTCAGATTTTTCATCAAAAAAACGTTGAGGTCACGAGCTCTGCACATACCAGTCAAACTCAGTCCTGTTCGAGCATGTAACCTCAAGCACTTCTGTACCACAGTCAGTTTACACGACTTTACATGGACTCTGGACGGGGCAGATAAGACTTTTTGAATTGCTGCACTTTGGAGACTGCAGACTGATTGTGCGATTTATGAATGAATCTGATTGAACAAGCGATCACTCGAGTCAACGTACAGACAGGAAGGTGTGACCGCCGTGATTCAAGCTATATTTTTTCTGATGCCTGCCGCACAGCAACTCGTACACAGCATACAGAAAATGTAATCTCACAAGCACAGGCCGACTTGAGAGGTGAGTGTGCAGTTGGAGTGTGAGCTTTGAAGGATTATAAAGGTACAGGAGCCGACCCAAGTCTCCTTCTTCCTCTCTCTCTATCTCTGTAGCTCTAAATTAAGAGTTAAATGCACATTTGGGGGGGGGGAACATTTCTTAAAAGCATCCAAAAATGCACTAGCGCACACACAGAGAAACGCCAATCCAATTGTTGCATAGAGCGCAATGGTGAATGCACAAAATCAAACACGAGCACAAAGTTCAGAAGTGCCCATTCATGAGATAAGCCAAACATCCTTAAATAACGCTTCAGCGATGAATGTTTTTAAGATACTGGGAGGAAAATCCCCACAAAGCATCTGTTGCAGTGCAAATGTCCAAACGCATACTCTCAGTACTTGCTTGCTCACAATAAAAGCTGGAAAGGACGCGGTTTGTGGAGGCTTATCAGCTGCAGGAAGAGGCAAGCTGCCAGCGTGCAGTAATGAAGTGACTTTATGCAACTCATCTATGACATTATGACTAAAGCCAGAGTGCCGTTCAACTTCGAGGGGCGTGTAACAGCCTGTGCATGGAGGAAAAAGCTATCAGACTGGAGGCATCACAGACACACTCTACAATTTTGTTCAAGGCTGTTTAGTTGAAGATTGAAGCCATCAGATGCAGGCGGTAAATGGAGTGGAACAACACATGGTGGATTGAGTCTCTGATTTTGTTCCACAATTACCTAATCAAAAAATGTATTTAGTTCTAATCAGTAGATGTTTGACTAACAGTGGTTCTCAACTGGGCCGTAGGTCTGTTCTGATTGGGTCATGATGAGTGGGTCAATGTTAAATGATAATGCTAAAATACAAATATCTATTTCATTAAGATAGCAACATAAATAGTCGTATCCACTTTTAAAGGAGGAGAAAACATTGTGCACCCGATTGAACTCAACAATATTTCAAGTCAATTCATATTTGAGTCATTCTGTTGAAGCTAGCCAAATTAAACATGCCAACATTGACAGGTTGCATGGCATTGCTTCATCCTCAAAAACCATGCACAAAACTAAAAAACTGAAAATACAACTCAGAGTAGATTATATATTCATTCTAGTTTTGGTACTGTGATAGACTGCCACTTGATGTCCAAGAAAGTCTGAATTCTGAAGCAAGAAAACTGCTGGCTTAGAAACTCTGAGAGAATGGCCCACTTCCAAATTGTGCAAGAAAAAGAAAACGAGTGGAAGAAACTTGGCAGTGTGCTAGATAGATATACAGCTTTCTGCATTGTGAGGCATTGGGCTGAAAAGTTCATACAGAGACTTTCACTCACCTCTCCCACTGTCTCCTGCACCATGATCCTCTTCTCAAATGCAAAAATGCTGCCCGCATGAAACAGACCCAGTCCGTCAGGTAATAATACAATCCAAGATCAGGTTATGGGACTCCACACGCTGTAGTACACTGTCCCAGGATAAGGGGTGTGAGAATCCAAGAGAGCATAAGGGTGTGTTAGGGAAAGAGAGAGTGAATGAATGAAGCAAATACCTCTAAAGGGGAAAGTTTAGGGGGTGTGGAAGAGCTACAACAGGTTGGCTCAGAGTTACAGCAAGAAGATGGATGGGGAGAGAGAGTGAAAAAGTAAGAAAGAGAGATCAGCAACTGAGAAAATGAAGATAATTCAATATAAGGTTTTTAGGCACAAACTGAATTAAAGATAATAGTTTTTATGTAAAGAGGTTTGTCTCTTTGTTTTTTTAATTCATTCTGGTAAAAATCTCATATAAACAATATGGAACATTATCCATGGTAATTGATTTTGTTTTATATTGTAATGTTTTGAGGTCTTGCACAATTATTCTGTGCATCAGCGTCACATGGGCATCAGCATGACATTAAAAAGGTGGTGAAGGTAGGAACCGGCTTAGTAGAGAGGTTGACAGACCGGGTCGAACCTGAAGCACTGGAAGCCTGGAGCCCAGCCGCTGACTCACAGGACTGAGGTGTTGACGGGGATCTGGCTGACAGGGGCGACGATGCGGTGAGAGAGGGCGATGGGGAAGCCAGAGGAAGGGAGGAGTCCGATGATGATGTAGGGGGTGCAGGTTGTAGGCGTCGCCGGAACACCGGAAGTCCGTGTCAGCAGCTGGGCGTCGACCGCCGAAGGCCGACCTGGAGTCCCGATGGAACCCAGCGGAGTCTCCGGGCAGATGGGCCGTGGCAGTGACGAAGAAGTGGAGAGGCAAGGTGCAGGTGATGGGTTGACAGGCTGAGGTGGAGGTGTGGGCCCGGAGCCCCAATGCGTGGCCGGAGACTCTCTTTCATGCCGTGCTGGTGTTGGAGAGGCCCGAGGCAAGGCAGGTGAGTCGCACAGAGCTAGCGGCGGTGGCAGAGCCAAGGAGCTTGATGACACCAGGGGTGCCGACGGATCCAAGAGACTGGCCTAAACCAGCGATGGAGGCGGGATCAGGATGTTAGGGCTGGAAGAGGGCAGAAGAAGGTCTCCGGACGGAACCGGTGAAGAGACTGATAATACAAGGGTGGGGACTAGGGTGGGAATAGGATCCGCCGACCACAGATCTATAAGATCAATGTCCGCTCCTGGCTCTGCAATGGGCTGATCTGCCTGCCAAAGCTCCGGTGCTTTGATCTTCTCCGGCTCTGGTACTGGAACAGCCTTGGTGTGTGCCTCAGGCTCTCGAGTGACGAGAGAGAGTTCACCGCTCTGGAGCATCATGGCAAGATACTCCAGCCACCATCGGTTCTCCGGGCGAAGAAGGAGGTGCAGTACAGGTGAGTCCATCATCTTTGAAATATATACTCGTTTAGAGGGTCGGTTATTCTGTCACGGTTCCTACCAAGTAAAGAAGACGAGGAATGCAGGATACAAATAACATTAAAGTTTACTGGAGAATGACTGATAGCAAACAGCATGACCACATTCAATAACCGACACAGGATGAACAGAACGGGGAGTACAAATACACAGAGTGATGAGGGAGCTAAACAGGCACAGGTGGAGGAAGTTAAACTAATCAGGGTTTCCAGGGTTGAGTTTCCTTTGGTTTCCATGTTTCCTCCCTGTGTTTAGTTCCTGTTTGCTTGGTTTTATTGATTGCTTCCTTGGTTTCTGATTTATTTATTGATTATGTTCACCTGTGTCTTACTTGGTTCCTCATTTAGCCTGTGTATTTAAGCTCTCGGTTTTGTTCTATCCTTGTTCCTTTATTGTCTATGCTTGTTTCGGTTTCTCCTGCTCCTACGGTTTTAGATTATCTTGTGTTGATTGTTTGATAAATAAAGTAATACTGCTGCATCAAGATTCTTCTTTCCTTGCCTGACCAGCTGTGACACAAACCTTCTTCAAGGTTTGCATATGTAATCTCTTGAGACAAAATTAGGTACTTTGAAAAATTATTTCCAATTATTGTGGAAGTATGTGAGACCTCCCAAAGGTGACTTTTGAAAAGCAGCAGCAGAAGTTGGGGTCAAAAAGGTGAACTTATTCCATGGAGAACATGTAGCACCAGGGTTTTAAGATCTTACAAATAAAACTGCCAGACCTCTGAGCTGGTCACATGCCTTCTCAAAGAGCTGTACTACACCAGCAGAGAAAAACACAGTTTGAACAGAGAAAATGATACGACAGGACTTTAATGGTCTTCTGCAAGAATGCAGGGATGGAGTTTATTGGTTCTTTCCAGCTGTCACTCATGACACACTATAATTCAGCAAGCCCCACTCACATACACAGACCTGACAAGATGAAAAACAAGGTCAAAGGTCAGGCATGGGGCCATCATGGAGAGAAAAAACACTGAAGAGGTTGTAAAAAGAGCTGCATACATTTAGAAGAATGTATACAGCCATGTAGAGCATAAATTACAGTTTCATTTTCATTTGAATTTCAGGATCTGAATTGTTACCTAGTGTCCAAAACCAAATCTCAGAGTTTTGAAAAACAGTGTGGCACACTATGTAATTGACAGTTCCTCAGGTAGCCCTATAGGGAGATGCTACAAAGGCGAGTATTAAAGTTACAAAGGAAGAAGGCATTGAATGAGTGGAAGGACAGAGAGAGAGAGACAAGATAGAGAAATTGATTCCCAGTGTCCTTCTGGCCGACCCACAGGTGTGCAGAGGCCTGCTGGGCACAGTAAGGTCAGGCTTTCATGTCTCAGGACCTCTCTGGCCATTGGGTCAGCTCTATCTATAGGGCGCCAAGAGAGCCATAAATCCTCATGTCTGTGGGTGTCTGGAGGGATGAAGAGGCGAAGAACCAATGAAAAAAGAGGGATGACCAGCCTGAAAGAAAAAAGATTAGATTTATGTAAACTGGCTTTGGGAGCTTGTTCATCACATCACAGCTTTTCAGACCACTTTACATAACAATCGTAAAGATTTTCAGGCTTGGAGAATACTTACCGAATAAACCTCGGTGTGTGCCATCTAAAGTCAGCAAACTTAAAGGGGACCTATTATGCCTCTTTTCACAAGATGTGTCCCCAGAATGTATCTGTGAAGTTTCAGCTCAAAATACCCCACAGATAATTTATTATAGCTTGTCAAATTTGCCCCTATTTGGGTGTGGGGAAAAACACGCCGTTTTTGTGTGTGTCCCTTTAAATGCAAATGAGCTGCTGCTCCCGGCCCCCTTTCCAGAAGAGGGCGAAGCTTTAACAGCTCACGCTTCAGATACTCAACAACAACAAAGCTGGAGAATCTCGCGCAGCCAAAATGACGATCGCCAGTAACGGTGTTCAGCCTTACATTGTTCAAACCGGAGTCGGACACTGATGGAGAGACTCAGGATGAATTTACAACTTTTAGAATGCAACTGGACATGGCCGGGGCTTCCCTACTCTTACGTAAGAGTAAAAGGAAATCTGAAACTGTGTGTTTTCGAGAGACTGTTTATGATTTATGGGGATTACAAAAAAAGGAGCGGGTGGATTTTTACCATTATAGGCTGGTTGTTTACACACACTGTGAACACATCTGTGTTCAAACATCTTATAAAAGTGAATTTTGCATAATAGGTCTCCTTTAAATCTAAAAACAGTAGTATAGTATCAAGTAACCTTGATATTTTATGTGTTTCTCTGAAATCCTTAATTCTGTTGAAGCATTCTGTGGTAAAATATTTTTATATAATGAACACTAATGCGTGTAATTGATTGCAGTCTCTGACAAATAACTTTCGCATTGTTCGAGTTCATTTTTTGAACCATAATAAAATAACTTCAACTCAAATCAATATTTCATGTCCATTCTGTATTTATTTGGTAAGTAGCCATGTAATAAGACAAATATTGACAGTCAGCAGGCCATTATCACAAAATAAACCCATTCTGGATGATGAAGACCCTCATACGTTATATCTAGACCCTGATCGCTCCGCCTGTGTTCATTTTGCAATAATGACCAGCTGACTGTACATTATGCCTGACTGATTGAACTCTCACAATGCGGACGGTGCTACAGAGAAATGAGGGAAAGTAATAATAATATTTTGTTAGGATTGCTGTAATAAATGCCCACCAAACAAAGAACATTTGAGACCTAATATTTTCAAGAACCATTTTAGCAAGTTTAGCACTGTGTTTGAAACTGTTTTAGACCAGCTTTACAACTAGGAAAACTCACTGTACGTTAATGGTGTTGTTACTGCATCATCAAGCAATTAAAGGCATTGAGGAATACGTGTTGAACAAAGCTGATAATGGCTAATCAGCATGGGAAATATTAACCAGGCTTGTCTTTAAAAACTTGCAGCTAATTGCTGTTTTTTTAATGCCTATGAATCCCCAAAGTGGTTCATACTGCAACTGAAGTGTGCTTTGATTAAATTCAAGCTTTAGGCTTAAGTAAAAACAACAATGTACACAGGGATGAGCATTAGAGAAACAGCGAAAACCCCCAAAAAATCTCTCCTGTCGGTCATATATTAGGAATTCACAGGGCTGGGCTGAGTTTCTGACATGGTGTTGTAAAAACATCATTGACATGATGGGTAATTGCTCCTTTGGTACGTTAGCTTGTTTTTACAGGCATGTTAGTTGAGGCCCCTCTTCATTGGCTGTCACCTTTTGTGTCGATACCAGGATTTCCATCATACATAGACCTCACGTCACCACAAAAGAGCGTTTTCATGTTTTCAGCAGTTATGAATAATAAAAAGCTATTGCTTCACATGCTCCTGGGAGAAATAAAATCCAATTGGATGATGTATAGATTTAATGCAATGCTGAAATCTTAATTATAAGTTCATTTTCTGTGCTCCGATGGCTCAAACAGTTCATTATTCTGCCCTGCAGTGCCATTCCGACTCCACTTTAATTGTGTTTTTGACATGGAATGAGTTCAAAGTCCATGCTTAAATAATGTGCCTGCCTGAGTTTTGCTTTTGGGGGAAAAAGTATTGATTGATGTAATATAAACACAAGTGCCTCATTTAAAGTTATGGAAGTGTGTCTGCAGAGAGAAGAAATAAGGAGAGCTGTTGAGTAGTAATATGGTGGGTGAATATGAATATGATATTACAGTTGTGCGTGTGTATGTCTGTGGTCTCTGGAAAGTTTTCTTTATCTAGGAAATCAAGAAATTGTTGCCCACGGCAATCAGAAAGAAGCGTATCCCCTGCTGGCAGGTATTTGGCAAGGTGCCCACCTCAATCCACAAGGCCTAAAGTATGCCGATGTGCTCATCACCAACAAAAAACACACCCACTACCTCCAGATGACATGCACACACTTAATACCAACATAAAAATATATGCCCTTTGTCTGTCTGTTTGAAACACACACATAACATTATATTCAGTTGACCAGGTAATGCAAATACTAATGTTTGTGCAATCATGCACTTTAACTAAATACAGTTATTGGTGCATGGACTGATCTTTTTGGAGCTGAGCCACTCATCTCTTCCTCACACATAGTGCACTGCTCTGCATGCTTAGTGGACTAATGATGCCTGAGATTGTATTTCTGCAATGCAATTTACTCCTTGCAGATCAGGCAGGTAGCCGCCTCATTAAGAGACAAGAAACATCATGACATGGCTTTGATGTAATGCTCAGATGTTATTTGAATGTATAAAAACCAGAAATAAATAACAATTTATTCACATATATGGTAAATAAAAGCTTGTGAGGCACACTGTCACTGTCACTATAATATAATGGCACATATATACATATATGTATGTATGTGGATGGATGGATGGATGGTTGATTGGATGGATGGATGGTTGATTGGATTGATGGATGGTTGATTGGATGGATGGATGGACGGACGGATGGATGGATGGTGATTTTATGGATGGATGGATGGATGGTTGATTGGATGGATGGATGAACGGATGGATGGATGAACGAATGGATGGATGGTTTATTGGATGGATTGATGGATGGATGGATGGACGGATGGATGGATGGTGATTTTATGGATGGACGGATGGATGGATGGTTGATTGGATGGATAGAAGGATGGATGGATGGATGATTGGATGGATGGATGGATGGATGAATGGATGGATGGATGAACGAATGGATGGATGGTTGATTGGATTGATGGATGAACCGATGGATGGACGGATTGATGGATGGATGGATGGTTGGTTGATTGGATGGATGGATGATGGATGGATGGATGGATGATTGGATGGATGGATGGATGGATGGATGGATGAACGGATGGATGGATGAACGAATGGATGGATGGTTGATTGGATTGATTGGATTGATGGATGAATGGATGAATGGATGGATGGATGGTTGATTGGATGGATGGATGGATGGATGGATGGACGGATGGATGGATGGTGATTTTATGGATGGACGGATGGATGGATGGATGGATGGTTGATTGGATGGATAGATGGATGGATGGATGGATGATTGGATGGATGGATGGATGAACGGATGGATGGATGAACGAATGGATGGATGGTTGATTGGATTGATGGATGAACGGATGGATGGACGGATGGATGGATGGACGGATTGATGGATGGATGGATGGTTGGTTGATTGGATGGATGGATGATGGATGGATGGATGGATGATTGGATGGATGGATGGATGGATGGATGAACGGATGGATGGATGAACGAATGGATGGATGGTTGATTGGATTGATGGATGAACGGATGGATGGACGGATGGATGGATGGATGGATGGTTGGTTGATTGGATGGATGGATGGATGGTTGATTGGATGGATGGATGGATGGATGGATGAACGGATGGATGGATGAACGAATGGATGGATGGTTGATTGGATTGATGGATGAATGGATGGATGGATGGTTGATTGGATGGATGGATGGATGGATGGATGGACCAGCACCTTTTGTATCATCATGGGGGTCCTTGGACTCCAGTTTGAAAACCACTGCATTTACAGACTTAAACAACAATAAAAGCCAAACCAAAATGCAGAAAGTGAAAATTAATTTCCATCCCAGATTTAAAGATAAACTATGTAAACTTCAAGGCCCACATTTGGCCCCGTTGTTTGAGACTCTTGCACTAGTCTCTTTCATACCTTACTGGAATGCTTCACCGATAGCATCATGAATATGTAATCAATCCTTCTGTGCTGCTAATGTTGATCATAAAATACTACAGTCACCAGTAGGGCCATAAAAGAACACTTGAAACCAAGAGTCTCTAGTTTTTGCACATGGTCCAGGCAGGTTAGGGTGCCTCTTTTGGACCTGATCCAGAAGCCCAGCCTTTCCATTAGCTATTCCACAAGGCAAAGAAGCCTTTGTGATGGAATTTTTAAATTAATCATAACTAACATTTCTTTTTCCTGCAGGAATAACATTTATATGCTTTTGAAACTCTCAAACCTTGCATGGGCCAGTGTTTGTCTGAATCATGTCCAAATATAAGAAAAGGGGAAATGAAACTTAGGGACAGCTAGACAACCATCTAAATATAATAGGCCCATGATATTGAGTAACCAACAAACTAATAAACACATGATTTGGGGAGATCTTGCTTTAAATAGTAACAGAAGGGTTTGACATATGAAGAACCAATTGTAGAATGCTTTACCATGCTCCTATCCTATATAAACTGTTGTATTCTTTTTGCTGGTGGGATTCTATGTGATTGATACAAGGTTCTCCGGCCGTGAATAAAGCATATTCTAAGGCATATAGTCTGGAGTCTATCTGGTTATTGCTGCGCAGCAAGTTAGGGAGCACTAGGTTCAAAAGGGTCAAGACGCTGACCGACTCGAAGCAGCAGTTGTCGACTAGGAGACACGGTGCTAGAGTATAAATATTATTGGGTGTCAATTAGGAGATGCCCCTGGGTGATCAGGTATATTATTGAGTGTTGCCAGTAGACGCTCGGGTGTCGATTAGAAGACGCCCCAGGTAAACAGGTAAACTTAAGTCAGGTGCGTAGGGGAAAATCTACCACACCTTTGAGACAGATGAATGTCAGAAAAAAAATAGCCAAAGACACACTTACAGAACCTGAAGAGGAAAAGTCAAATCTGTTAAACATATCAGTCCACACTTTACAGCTCTTTAGTTATATTTACAATTAAATTGCATATCCACACACACACACATACGTTCCAGTCTGCAAGCTACAGGCTCTCAGACAGTCAGATGTCTAATGAGGACAGTCTTTGAACTCGGGCTTGATTTATGCTTTACTGAATATCAAAACCATGCACAAATTTATTGTAGTAGGAATGCAGCCATCTCTCACATTCACTCAGGCAATGAGTAGAAAACCACAAGCAGGGACAAGCCCTCGATTTCCCCACAGCGAAATCCAGTATTTTCCCCCTACATAAGCAAACATACACTCAAAGACACTGAATCTACTACAATATTGATATCCTTACTTTAACTGTCTTCAAATGCAGCAACAAATATACGAGCACAGGCCTCAACAACAAGGATGGCCGGATGTACCAGGATCATTGTGAGAATGTTTCAGGTCAGCTTTTGGAGGCTTTGTGCCTTGGAAATGTAAATCTAGTTTTGTTTGGTGTTTTGAATATTTCTGTTTGTGATTTCTG
>RJVU01079805.1:8137578-8189959 GCA_003731715.1 Anabarilius grahami | reverse complement strand
TCTAATAAATTATTAGGAACTTTTAAAACATTATTATAAACATTATTTTATTTATTTATTTATTTTCAGAGTCTGTGAAAATGTTGGTAGAGCAACTATTACTATGACTGGACCGACAGAAAAAAATCATTATTGTTGAGCCCCGGAGTAGGTACATTTTACCACTAAAAAGACTGTAAGTGAAGGTAAGAATCAGCGTCTGTCTCACAGGGGGAGGTTGAGTCTCCATATGGTTTAGAGATGCACACATGGCAAGATCCATATACCGAAACATACCCCTTGACCCACCAATGACTGCGCCTCCCACACCTGTTCAGCTTCTGAAAAGTATCAAATCTCAAGAGGAAGTGCAGGAGTAATGGAGGAGGAAAAGGAGACACAGGACGGACCCTAACAAGCTATAATGCAGAGTTACAGATGAAAGAAAGCAGAAATTGGTGCACCAGAAGGAGTACCACTGATGGCTTAACCAGCTGCTGGAAAAGAAGTGTATGAGATGCTCAGACAGAAACAGAGACCTGAGGAATGCTTAGAAGACGGCTTGAAAAAAAACTCCTCATGGCCCTGTGTGGCCAAGTTTGACAATATTCAGTGAGAAGGCAAGGTTTAATGAATAGTGATCTTTACGACTGACTGTCCACACTGTTGTTTTGTAAGTTATAAAATCAGATCTGTTTGTTTAGATAATGTAGTCAATATCCAGTACATCTACAGTACATTGGTTGCCATAAGTGATGATTTAAGTGTCAGCACAACAACTAAAGGACTGAACTCATGAGGCACATCAGAACACACATCAGAAGCATTATTGTACTAAATAATAATAATAAGAAAATAATGGTGGAGTATTTCTGATAATTATCACTCAGTAAAACAGCAACACAGTGAATATGTGAAATTTGAATAAGAAAGAATTCAATTGTATTTTGTTGTAAAACGTACTCCAAAAATCTGTTTTATTTACAACATTAAAACTTTTGTGCATCATTGCATTCCAAAAGACTACTTGAAATCCAGTTGATTTTTTTCCAGAAAACAAAAAAAGGATTTTATTTATCACCCGGATATGCAAAAACATGTTTAACAAACCGAAAAGCACAAATTACAACACAAACAGAGTCACACATGTCATATTGTTCATTGTGACAGTGTATTAATTAGACTAAAGGGATAGTTCAACCAAAAACGAAAATTCTGTCATCATTTACTCACCCTCAGTTGTTCTAAACCTATATGAATTTCTTTCTTCTGCAGATATTTTGAAGAACATGGGTAACCAAACAGTTGATGGGGTCCATCAACTGTTTGGTTACTGACATTCTTCAAAATATCTTCTTTTGTGTTCAGCAGAACAAAGAAACTCCTACAGGTTTGGAACAACTTGAGGGTTAGTAAATGAAGACAGCATTTTCATTTTTGGGTGAACTATCCGTTTATATAGATGTAGTTTCTAACATGGCAGTAATTGTGCTAGTGATTTTGGTTTCAACTAAATGCCTGTTTTAGCCTTTATTTAAGAATACTACCACATAATTACTGTTGTAAACGTTGGTATTGAAGCTGGTTTTGATTGCTGAGATGTGAAAGTAGTCTCACATACCATCCATTCCTGTGATATCTCGTATATAGTAAATACGTAGTAATCTAACTCCTTCCTCTTCATCCTTCATCAAAAGCCCAATAAACAACAATCACATCCCCACTATTAACAGAGGCCATAATCACTCAAACATAAACACCTAAATAAATGTAAAACTGTGCTGTCATCATCCCCGTTCGCTCAAAAGGAATGTAAACAGTGTGTATGGAGAGGAATGTCAAATGTCACTTATCTGTGTGTGTCTGCAGGGTCGGTGCAAGTGATCGTCCCACAAAGAGCTTCTGTTCAGAGGCAGCGTTTGGACACGCTGAGGCCTGTGAAGACCTATCTGGGCCTCTGATGGGGTTTGGGCCTGAGGGATACTGTACAGGAGAGATTACATAAGATTTGAGCAATGCGAATAAAGAATATATGAGTTTCTCCAAAGGAAAGTTTTTCTTTTGTGGTTTTATTCATACATTAGACTGTCTTTAAAATACTGGAATGATAAAGCTTTGCTTCAGAGCTCTGGATTTTATTGTAACTGTATTCAAGTATAATTTATTGATGCCCATGTGCTCTAGACACACGATCCCTCAACTTAAAGCCAGAGTGCAGAGGATCTGGATAGGCATGCTGGGCATTTTAGATGCCTGATTCCACATTTGCTTGTGTTTAGAGGACATCCTGGCCGCACCATCAAAGGGTGATAAATAAACCTGTTAAACAAGTCTGATAACATCCGCAGAGCTGCTGTCCATCAGACATTAAATCCTGCGTTTAAAAAGCGGCACTGCATTTATGAGCCATGGTAAAGCCTTTTGCCCAGGATAAAGGGAAAAGCTTCGGCCAGCTGGCGTCCTGCTCCACATGAGATCTGCTGTGGGTTAGTGCACAGGACAGATGCAAACACAGACAGGAATAGTGAATGAGAGAGACAGATTAACAATGAACTTCATCTGAAGTTTTCTATGCTGTGATTCATCATGCAAAGCAAATGGCACTTTTCATAAATATGATACAAATTAGGGCCTGGATCTAAAGTTGTAAACAAATTTCCGAGAATGTATGTGCTTAAGCTTCAGAAAACATTAATTGTCAACCTCAGGATTGTCAACCTCAAGATGTCAGAATATATGAAGTATATACAACAAAAAATACCAAGAAAGGGTCACATGGTAAGGGTAACATTATTTTAAAAATATTAAACATGCTGTTAACTATTTAATAAATAAAATAAATAAATAAAATTGTCACGTACAGTTTTGGTTTTGTGTCCATGTTCATGTTTCATGTCTTTATTTTGAAGTTTACTCATGTTTCATGTTCCTGTTTGTCATCGCTTTGTTTCCATGTTTGCCATGTGCTCCCTTATGTCATGTGATTCTCTTGTTTGTATCATGTGATCCTGCCATGTGCTCCCTTGTCATGTGTCCTGTGTTGTCATTGGTTTATTGGTTGATTGTGCACAGGTGCTCCTTGTTTGTGATTAGTCCTTGTGTATTTAAGCCCTCATGTTTGCCTTGTTCTTGTTCTATTGTCCCTGTACCACTGTGGGTAAGGTTTCTGTTCATGCCATGCTAAGCTAAGTCGTTTCTTTTTGTTCAGGTTTTGGATTTAAGTAATTAACTGCACTTGTTGCAAAAAATGCTTTTCTTACTTACACTTTTGTCTTGTTTCCAGTCCAAATATCTAAAAAATTCTTAAATTAATAATTTTGTAGACTAGTAAAAATTGTCTTGTTTTCAGAATTTTTTTTTCCTTAACAAGCAAAATCTGCCAATGGGGTAATTGGCAAATTATTTTGCTTGTTTTAAGGAAAAGAAATTCTGAAAACAAGACAATTTTTACTTGTCTAGAAAGTGCTTCTTGATTTAAGAATTTTTAGATAATTGGACTGGAAACAAGACAAAAAAAATTTGAGAAGCATTTTTTGCAGTGTGGGTTCTGCAACTTGCCTCCAGTGGATTCGACAGTTACAGAATCCTAGACCTTCAACCATGAACCCAGCAGTTTTACCCTCTGGAGCTCGTCTTCTACACCAAGGTAACAATTCCATAGAGGATCATACACCGGACTTCTGGGACCTTGCTCCCCAATCTGACTTTCCAGAAGTCACTTATTTTTATCGAAGTCTTAATGCGCCTTTGAAAATGCAACTTTCCTGTGATGATTCTCAAGGAACTTTAGTGGTCATTGTAGAACGGGCATAAAGCTGTCATTTACCATAGGATATCCTGCAGTCATGCCTGCCACTCCAGGGACTGTTCACATCATTCCTGCCAAGCCTGAAACTCTTCACGTCGTGTCTACCACGCCAGGGCCTGTTCACATCATGCCTGCCCTGCCTGAGTCTCAAGTCATGCCTACCACACCTGAGTCTCTTCACAAGATGGCTGCCATGTCTGAGCCCTCAGCCAATACGGCTTCCACACCGGAGTCTCCAGATTATGCAGCACTGACCATTATGGCCACGGGCATTTTTTGTGTGTGGGCTGCACACACATTGGCTCCAGCCCCTGACTAGCATCCAGTGACTGCCTCAGCCCATGAACCAGTTCCAATTCATGACCCCATAGCTCCACCCAAGAAGATTCGGTGTTGGCTATAGGTACACTGCTATGGCCACGGAGGCAGCGCCATTCTCTGGCCCCCTGAACTGTCGGCGCCGCCTTTTTCCCCTGAACAGCTGGCGTGGCCCTGGAGATGCCCTACCCTGCCAGGTCCACCCATACTTCACGGCCCAGGTACACCCATGCCCGCCATTGCCATGCCATTGTCTATGTCCTGTTCCCCTGCACGGGCCTGGCCCACTATCCCTTCCTCAAGACTGCCTCCACTCCACCACCCACCTGGACTTTTTGTATAGTTTTGATTTTGTTGGGCGTCGGGAGCTGCCCATAGAGGGGGGGATCTGTCATGTATAGATTTGGTTTTGTTCATGTCTCATGTCTTCATTTTGAAGTTTACTCATGTTTCATGTTGTTTGTCAGGTGTTTGACATTGGCTGCGGCTGGATGCAACTGATCGGCGAGAGTAGCCGCGTGCAGGCGGGGAGCAGCTGAAAACAGATGTGAAGTCGGACAATTTCTGCTTCCCGTAGTGATGCTCACGCTGCGCTTGCATACTTTTAGAACTGAAGTGAAATAAATGCAATATTTGACTAATACACAGATGCTTCAGACATTTTCATTCAATACTTTATGTACTGCTTACAGTGTGTTTTTAAAATAAATAAGTGAAGTGACATGTGGCCAAGTATGGTGACCCATACTCGGAATTTGTGCTCTGCATTTAACCCATCCAAGTGCACACACACAACTTGCTACTATTCATGCTGTTATATATTACATAGTTTATTAAACATCTGTAACACTTTACAATAAGGTTTCATTAGTTAACTACTTTAGTTAACATGAACTAATAATTATCTATTTCTACAGCATTTCTTAATCTTTGTTAATGTTAATTTCAACATCTACTCATACATTATTAAAATCAAGAGTTGTATTTGTTGACAATGCACACTGAACTAATATGAACAATGAACAGCTTAATTTTTATTAACTAACATTAACACAGATTAATAAATATTGTAACAAGTATTGCTCATTGTTTGTTCATGTTAATACATGAACACGTTAACAAATGAAATCTTATTGTAAAGTGTTACCAACATATCTAATAATCAAATATAAATATAGTGAACCCTACACAAGCACAATGCTAAACTGAGATATTTCTTTAAACGTATTTTAAAAGTTTAAAAGTATTTTAACACACAAAAGTTGAGAATTTATCTGACAATGCAAAAAGGAGACAAAGAACAAGAAACTGAACTGTGTGAGAGAGAGAGAGAGAGCGCGTAACCCCTAATTAAAAGTATTAGAAATCTTCTTCCATCAGCATGAGGGGGAATTAATGTGGGGCTGTTGGCACATGAAGCCAATGCTTCAGGCTTCCTGTCTCCAAATAGGCAAACAGGAGGTGCATTGCAGAGAGCCAGTTGCCTTGGTAACAACAACTGAGCTGCATGGATTCCAAGCAGAAGCACTTATGAATTCTCAGGGGTGAATCTAACTACACCTTTAAAGATTAAATATTGACTCAACACAACACAGCAGCAAACCCAAGTAACACAAACTTACATGGTTAGAAATAATTACAAGTTTAACCTTCACCTTACAAGTACATTCTTTCATTGTGATCTAATGACATAAAATAATACATTTTAAATTATAAATTAAAATCATTTGTGGAGGACATTGATTTGAAGACACACATAACATTTTTCATCTCTGGTGTACCGTAGATATGCGTCAGTCAAAAGCACATCATAATTTCTCTGCCTGAATGTTTTTCTAAAGCCAGAAGTTTCCACACACCTTATTCCAGGCAGATGGAGCCCCAACAGCTGATCACTTTAAGTGCAGAAAACTGTCCTGTTTCCCAGTGAGACGCAGAGTATCCATCCCTCTGTAAACAAACTCACTGCATTGATTTACCATTAGTTATAAACACGCTTTTTACAATTTTTACACATTATCTGCACGAAAATCTGCAGAATTCTACAGGATGGATTTAAATGGTGTTAATACTTTGTTAAACAATAAAAGAATATACTGACAGCATATAATTAGACAAAATATAAATAAACTAACATAAGATATTTGTGAATGTGAAGTCTGCAAAATAAATAATTAAATTTAAAATAAAATAAAATGTAAAATAAAATTTCCCAAAAGTTTAACAGGGTTGCAAATTTAGTGCAATTCTGCAACGCTACAGTGGGTGAATGTTCCACGTGGGCCTAGATATCTGCATGTCTTGATATAAGATAAAAAGAATTGGTTGATATTAGTTGGATGTCTGATAAAGTGATGCCTGTTTACATGCTACAATGACACAGCATTAATATAATTTATTGCAAGTTCTCACACAATTTTCTTAAACTGTAACTGGAAAGTTTAAACTACATTCATATTACAGGAATGATTATTAACATTTTATTCAGGGTTTTTAAAAATTGGAGTATCTATTACTCCAAGATCGCTCAGAGCGATTTTCTTTCTTTCACCAGCAAACGGGAGAATAGAATGACCCCTGTAGGCTTGAGCTGACAAACAGTTTTTGCAGCTATAAGAGTAAAATACAGAAGCCCTCCTTTGATTTACCCCCTCTCTCTCTCGTCTCTGTGTGGAAAAGATGATTTATGCTGGATTCTTTGTCTCCCAGCACTACTCGGTAAAATATGTGTACAGGTTTGTCTTTCTCTGAGATATGATCTTGGTTTTCAGAGGCCAGGTTATGGAGATATGTCCGAAGAGAAGGAAATTATGAGTCAGGTTGTCATGATTATGATTGAGGGATTCTCTGCCTTCTGTGTGCCGGCGGTGGCTGATTGGTTACCTCAAGTTGACTGAAGAAGAACAGCAACATCATCTTGTAAATATTTTAAATATTATGTTACTATTTTGGGTAACACTTTACAAGAAGTAATTATAAGTTATGAAGTTTAATGTTTAAACCCCTAGACCTTAAGCTAATATATTTTATGATTCTATTATTTGGTTATGATCTCTACACATGACATGCAGGGAAACAATTATGGTCATTACTTAACTAAATTTAAATGAGGGAACGAATTAATAAAACGTGAAATTAAGAATTCAGGAAAATTCATTAATTTGTAGCATCAATATGTATTTTTTCATCCACATACAGTAATGTGCGGGGCTCTGTCTGCGCAAAATTCATTTAAGTCATTCATTCATGTACTAATAATTTCACTACATTAAGGTTAATATGATTCAAGTACTTTCACACTGAAATCAAGAGTTGATATCTTGATGTATCTTAAAGGCAGTTAAACACAGTGTTTGAAAACAGCTGTGCATATAGAGCAACATAAGGGCCGTGAGATCTAGATGAAAGTGATAAGGTAGCAAAAGTGTGAAGACTGTTTCTGTAAGTAGGTTATGCCAGAGGGTTCTCACAGCCGTCCTGTCTGAAACTGCCTCTGAATTTTGAGATCATTGCAACATCTGCCGGTTAGAGGGACTGACGCTGATGGACAGCCAGGTGTGTGTGTACATACTGTACAGATATATGCACACAAGCTCACTGCACACTGATGACAAATGAAAGCGGAAATGAAATGCAACTTGTGTCATGAGATCCCTGAATAGCTGTCTCAATATATTTACTCAGTCTGTGTGTGTCAGATTAAGCCATAAGATACATTCATTACAGGAGCAGAGTCTCTCCAGCAGCTCATTTGTGGTCAGGAATGAGCCACGTTTTATATTACATGTTCATGATACACATATATTATGTTAACATAACTCTATTTATGCAAACATAATTTATGCATTTGGCAGATGCTTTTATCCAAAGTCACTTGCAATAAATTCAAGTACCATTTCAAAAGTTGCGTTTGGTAAGATTTTTAAAATGTTTTGAAGGTCTCATGTTCATCAAGGCTGCATTTATTTGATCAAAAATACAGTGAAAACAGTAATATTGTGAAAAATGATTACAATTTTAAATAACTCTTCTATTTTAAAATGTAATTTATTCCTGTGATCCATCATTTATTATCTATGTGCTGCTTAATATTTTTGTGGAAACCATGAGACATTTTTTAGGATTATTTTATGAATAGAAAGTTCAAATGAACAGCATTTATTTGAAATAGTCGCTTTTGATCAGTTTAATGCACCTTTGCTGAATAAAAGTATTAATTACTTCCAAAAAAAAAGAAAAAAGAGAAATCTTACTGACCCCAAACAGTATCTCAAAGTGATTATATTGTAACATGAACATTATAATGTAAAGTGTGACCTCCATTTCACATGTTTTTGCCTCACTTCCTGTGTCCAGGGATTTGAGACCTTCAGGCCGTTTCCAGAGCTTAGTTCTGCTGATGATGGATAAGCCTTCAGCCTTTCAGATCACTCTCACTGGAGGACACAGATGAGGGATGGGAATCTCCATATTTTCCAATGACCTGCCTGCTTTTGCCTCTCAGCACTGACCACAGCTGTCTCTTTCATTGACATTTATTGAATGGCTGGCTCGAGGCTTCAGGGGTTAATTAAACTTATTTCAAAAACATATTTTTGTTGCTAACACTTACACAATGTGCTAATATCTCACTATCTATACCCTCTCCAGCTCTCTGTCCTGTCAGTTACTGCTTTGAGCCGGAATCATTGGTCTTCCTTCCAGATGGGATGGGCGGCAGGACTGGTTTAACATTGGCACCTGGCCGACCTGGGGAGGAGGGGAGTGTTGGAGAGACACGTTCAGAGACTGAGCGAGGAGCATCAGGGGTCAGACCCGAGTCCATGTGACCTGCGAGAGATCAAACAGATATCCATTAGTCACATAAACTGACAATCTAAAGTGATTGCATGAGTAGTATTTTGAGTAGTGTTACTATCTATCCTAATTTTTGGATAGATAGTAACACATATGTACGATATCTATGTGAATAGCTTCTAAAACGTAAGTGCATTTTGGGCCGGTTCAAGTGGAATGAGTTTTTACTGTTAAAAGGTCAGTGGAACAAAAAGTAGCCCAAGGTCTAGAGACATGATTTTTCAAAGTTTTAACTTGAGCGCAACAAAAGCCGCAAGATGCGAGAGCAGGGGTTAAAGACGTCCGTCTAGCACGTTCATATTGAAAAACAATGGGAAAGTAGAGCAGTAGAATGGAAAAGCGCATTCTGCATATATATATGTTCACCTTTAGATGTGTACAAGCTAGATGCTAAAATGTGTAAAATATGAGCACAGAGAGGAATATGAGCTCTTGACCTCTAAGAGAGTCTTGGTCCTGCCCCAACATAGACATATCCAAAGGCTCTATGTTGGGCCCTGACCCAGTGTCTGATCCCCGGGCCGGGATCTCCGCTGAGAGCGCCCCTGCTGAGCTCCTCATGGACAGGCCAGAACTGGCACGAGATTCCTCAGAACTGAGACAGAGGAGATGGAGAGAGAGAGTTACAGCAAACAGTTTGCTGCAGACTATAGGTCAGTGATTGGCTTATGATCAATGATATGGAAATAAAATACTATTTTCTGTCTATTCCATACTTCACTCACCTGCCACAATAATGTAATGTCTTCAAATGATCTTCATTTAAAGTCTTTTCTCAGCAATTACTGATATATTAATTATATACATTACCAATCAAAACTTTGGGGTTGGTAAGATTTTTAATGTTTTTGAAAGAGGTCTCTTATGCTTACCAATATATTTATATACACCCTAGTAAAAAAACTATACCAAAATCTATTTATTTCATACTAAGTATACTTCAAATCCATTAACATATTTATTGACACCACTTAAGACTTATATGAAATTATAATTAAACTTTATTTGAAGTATTTCTTTATTGAACAATGCACAATTCTTAATATTATACTTAAAAGGTGTTTTAATTTCACTATTAATAAGGATTGTATGATCTTTGTACAATATCAGTCTTTAAATGCAAGATATTTAAAGTGTACCTAAAGTATACTTGCAATAGTTCCACTTTAGCACAATCAACATTTATACAACAGTTCTTTCTGGTTCTTGAATATGATTGGCTGAGAGCCATGCAATATTCTAACAGCACTCCTACCTTTTTACCGTTTATCACATCGCTTGAAGCGACTGTCATGGCGGCAGAGCAAATCCACTGTATATTTTACAAATACAACACTAGTTGTACCACAAACTGTAGTTTTAGGAGTTTTTTTAGGTGAGATTGTGGTTTAGACATGAAATATGTGATCTAATCATAGCGCCGGCTACTCGTGTGATATTGCTCATATATATATATATATATATATATACACACATATACATACACATACATTACAATTTAAAAAAAACTGTTTTCTATTTTAATTTATTTTAAAATGTATTATAGTATTTACAGAAATCTTTTATAACATTGTAAAACTATTTACAATCACTTTGATTAATTTAATGCATCCTTGCTGATCTTACTAACCCCAAATGTTTCAACAGTAGTCTGATTAATTCGACTGCAAACTTGAATCAACTGACAGCCCAACTTTTATGGTCTTGTTATACCGCAATCCACAGTTCAACTGGTAACTAAATCCAAATAGCAACAACAATATGGAAATGTTTAATTCTCTATAGGATTGAGTTAAAAGCACACAACCACACACACCAACGCTGAATAAATAAACGTCTCAAGACACCCATTAAAAATAGGTTTTTAATAAGTTTTGATTAGCATCAGATTTTTTTTATAAGGAGCTGGCAATGGTCCCTTCACAGATATCCCAAGATTCTACAGGCTGCATTTTCAAATGATTTCATAAAGACCACAGTAATATTCATAACTAGATTGTGAAGTAACAAACTCCAAATGCATATTGCTTTTCCCTGGTGGAGGAGAAACAAAAAGTCACTGTTTAACACAATTTGGAGTAGCACATTAGTTTTGTCCTTTTTTTTCTTCTAGCTAATAAGCAAATGCCGGTGCAATGCGCAGGCCGGGCGTCTCTGTAAGTCTCAGAGGATTCCTCTTAATGAGCTAAATTACAGTGTATTTAAATATCTTGGGGACATGCATATTTCACAGGAGTAGTCTTGTATTTCCTCGCCTGGTTAGAGTCCCCGAGCTCACACACAAGAGAGGCAAAAGCACCGATAGTCATAAATCTGCATTTACGTGCTCCAACACATACATCTTCCAGATGGCCTGCGGCATGTCAGGCACCTAAATGCTTTAACTTTGAGCTGGGGATGAAAACTTTGATATTTGAGCCTGGATGTGTGTAAAATGGAGATGGAGGTTATAAACATAAAGAGAGAGGCTACAAGATTAAACACGTCCTGGGAAATGATGTACACAAGGAGAGGACTTTGGGGAAAGGTTAATTGTCTTGCCGCGCTCAGGTTAGAGGCCGGAGGTGAAAATGTCAAGGTGTGTGTGGCATACCTGCTGTCCTCATCAGGGTCAGGACCGCCGAGGCCAACAGGACGCACTGAGGAGGAAGAGGGGCCTGCTGGAGGCAGGGAGTGAGAGGCTAATGATGATGGAGCTGTTGGTGCACTCCTGTCATACACACAAAAACACACAGACAGTATCAGTTAAACACTATTTACACACACCAGTCTGTGGTAGTGCTTTTTGCTGAAGAGACAAAATTTTGGCATTTTATACAACCACAATAGCTTGTTACAAATCCAGACCATTTAATTGTAGCCATAAAACTAAAAACAGTATTGAATTATCAACACAACATCATTGAAATGTCACTGAAGTATCACAAAAATGTTTTATAATGTCAATTAAAAATGGATCATTTCAACCTACACTATTATTCAAAAGTTTGGGTAGGAAACAATGTTTTAATGTTTTTGAATTTTTAATAAAAAATACAGTAAAAACAGTGATATTGTGAAATATAATTACCATTTTCTATTTTAATATATTTTAAGATGTAATTTATTCCTGTGATGCAAAGCTGAATTTTCAGCAGCCATTATTTCAGACTTCAGTGTCACATGATCGTTCAGAAATCATTCTAAAATGGTGATTTGCTTCTCAAGAAAAATTTCTTCTTATTATTATCAATGTTGAAAACAATTGTGCTGTTTAATATATTTGTGAAAACAGTGATGCATTAGGATTATTTAATAAATAGACAGTTCAAAAGAAATTTGAAAAATAATCTTTTTTTTAACAGTAAATGTCTTTACTGTCACTTTTGATCAATTTAATGCATCCTTGCAGAATAAAAGCATTAATTTATTTTTAAAAAATCTTACTGACCCCAAACTTTTGAACAGTTGTATAAGTTATAATTCTGTTTATATGTGCATATTCAAACTTGGCATGTTGCATGCAATTTAATTATAAACATATTACAGTGTTGCGTTACTGGCTTTGCAACGTGCTAATACTAAATTCTCTTGGAATCATTAGTTGTTGCTTATAAAAAACATTCCAAATCATCACTTTTGAGGTTCCAGCTGAGTTAGCATGATGGCTTAGAAGGCAGCTGCCTATGCAGACAGCAAGGCAGCTCACTAAATTTTGGATTGAGTCAATGTTTTGGGGATGGAACAGTGATGATCTTTGGGTTATGTTACCTCTGAAACAGCTCGGCATAAGCACCAGGACTCTTCCCGCTCAAAGCTTCCCGAATCAGCTGCTGGCGTCTGTGATTGGAAGTAATTTCCTATGAAGTTCACAGAAATATATTGTGCTCGCTTTAGTGTTCTGCTATTCCCAGCCTAGCCTTCTGTGGATTATATCAAGCTAATAATAATGTAAAATGAACAGAATCAATAACACTGGACACGCTCTCACTTACTGCTGGGGTCATCTTGGCCTGGATTTTGTTCTGGTAGTTTCTGCTGTAGGAGTCCATGAGGTCAATGGCCTCTGTCGTGATTGCTGCCAGTAACTCACCAGTTGCGTCTACAACAGAGTTATGGTTAGGGCACTCGGCCATCGTGAACAGATGTCTGCTGTGGCTGCAGCAGTGAAATGCCATAGCCTCACACCGAGTACAACTATTTACAACTATTTTCTTTATAATCCTTTCGAAGCATCCCGCAGACAAAACTGACTTCATGTAAAGATCCCATGAAAACAAATTAAGAGTTTTGTGGCTTTTAGTCCATGTCTGTTATTTTGGTAACACTTTACAATACAGGTGCACTAAAATGCATTAATTAATGCTTAAAGGGTTAGTTCACCCCAAAATGAAAATTCTGTCATTAATTACTCACGTTGTTCCAAACCCATAAGACTTCCGTTTATCTTTGGCGTGTCCAAATTTTCTGATGAGAATCGGTTGCTTTTAATGATGAACCTCTTCCATAAGCTCAAATGTGGTGCGTAACCAATGAGGTTCATTCTCGTGTGTTACGCAGCATCCGGAAGAGGCTTCTCAATGTTTACATGTGAGTAAAAGCCTAAATTAAATCTCTTTAGAAAATATGGACTAAACTGCTCGATTCATATTGATTAGTTTTCCGATCTCTTTATAAACTTTTTGAAGCGTCAAAGTTTCAGTTGCAAATGGAGGGAAATCTGTCAGCATTCTGTCAGATCTTCATTTGTGTTTAGATTTAATGACAGAATCAAGAACCCTTTAACTAATGCACAGATAATCTGCCTCATGAATTTAATGAATGACTCATGAAGAATTAAATTATTCATTAATTATAGTCAATTTATAGATTAAGTCATATATGAATTGCTATTAAATATAACTGCCATCATCATGTCATATCAACATCTAGTATTAACTAATAGTGCAAATTAATGTGTTAATTATCATAACAGGGCATGGATTTCAACTTCTAGCAATCTTGATTTTTAATGAATCTTTACCTAATGATCTGCAAAGATATGATTATATTATGACTTTAATTGTTGAGGCACATGACTAGTGTTGGGTGTAATGCATTACAAAGTAATGAATTACTGTAATTGAATTACTTTTTCCTTAAGTAAAGTAAGGGATTACTCTTTTTTTCTGTAATTTCATTACAAGTACTTCTAATGTAATTGCATTACATACTGTATAGACTATAGAACAATTCTATATAAAACAATAGTGGATTTAACATCAAATTTTAAAGTGTAATGTTAAAATGTTTTTAATGTTTTTAATTAACTGAATAAAATAATTCAGTTAAATAAACTTGATATTTCAACTGTGAAATATCAGCATTGAAATGAAAACAGTGCTTGTCAAGCGATTTCATTGGGACTTTAAGTGAATGGCAAAGTTGGACTGTAATAGCTCACTCGTGGAGGTGTTGTCAGGTGTGACTGAGCTGCTGTCATCTCCTGCTCCCTGCTCCTCTAGACCCAGGTACTCTTTTACCAGCTGTTTTAGCATCCGGTAGGCCTCAGCACGATCATCTGATGAGCACAATAGAGGAGTGCAGGTATGACGTATTTTTGTATGCCAAAACCAGGAAGAAACCTGAATAAATCTTTGAAAATGTCTTGCTGAGGCAGTTAAAAGATTTGCTTAGTTGTCACTTTGGAGATTCTTGCAATTCACAAAGGAAAATAAAAAAGTATATTCCTACAGACAGACACAGTGTAATTGACCGATATGGGTTAATAAAAGTTTGTTACCACAAGGGATGATGTTATCAAAGAAGCCAGGCTTTTCTCTGTTGATCTTGGCGTACAAATCAATGCGAGATACGGCTGTTTCCATCTGAGCGTTGCTGTAGAATCCTCTTGCTTTCAAAAAGCAGACGTAATAATCAACCACAGTGGGGATCAGCAAGATGTAACGGGGTTCAAAACATGAATTCTTCAAGCTATACACTCCCTGGTGTTGGAACAAACACACAAAACGTCTGGTATAATTTAACTACTGTGGCGTTTGACCCAGTTCTGTGCATGGTCAATGGTGGAACATGTTTTCTTGATGCCATACCTCTAGTTCCATATGCACACAGCAGGCCAGACCTTCACGAGCCACACGCTCAATAGACTCCCGAGACAGGCCATACCAATGTCCTCCATATTGCATCGTCTGGACAAACTGACCCTGACAGTGAGAGAATAAAACCGAAAAACACACTGTAAGAGGAACATGGCTGTCATAGAGTTCAAATGAATCTCTGAATGGGCATCATCATGGATGTTCAGCACAGATTCACTGCAGAATGACCTGAACTCTCGACCTTTGGGTTGCAAGGGAACATCGTTCTTCTCCCAAAGACAAACCTTTGACCCCTGTGTCCAATTGCACCTGGGTCAATTTAGCAGCCGTAGTCAAGCTTTTACTTGCAGAAAGCAATTCTCAAACACATGTTTCTACATCTCTGGTCAAGGTGGCTTTAAAAAATCAGTACAAATACCAACCATGCTCTAATGCTACTCAATTTTGCTTTAACAGGCCCAGAGAGAAGCACTCAGCAGGAAAAAGCAGAGGAGCGTTTGTGTCTGCAGAATGCCGACACACATCTGTGTTTGTGCGATATAGGTAGGAGAGGTTAGTCTGTAAAAGTCTCTTCCTCTGCGCTGGCGGCATAAGGTTATAATCGCACATCAAAAGGCTTCCTTCCAGCCTCTATCAATCAATAACACTGGACTTATATAGCAACTCTTAAGAGCTAAACGAGATAGTGGCGGCACAGACTAGGTGTGCGCTCTCTCAGAAGCACCTGAGGGGCCTGGGGATAAAGAGAATCTAGGGCGAATTCTTTCTCCTCTTCACATTTTTGGCATGTCATTGCTTTATAGACCAATATGACCTCTGGGAGTCTGTTTCTGCAGATGAATGGGCATAAAACTGTAACACAACAGTCCACTGTTATGAGTAAAATACTGCAAAAGCAGATCAGAATATGATAAAAGTCTGGCTGTCTGACTGAAGTCTTTACCATTTGAATCATGTTCTGAAATTCTTCCTCAGTGACAAAGTGATAGTCTGATCCATCTTCTTCCCCGTAATAGGGCCCTCTGGTGGTGTGGCAGGCTCTGCAACAAACAAATCGATTATAGAAACAATAAACTAGGGCTACATATAGGGCTATATTATTAATATAAACTTTAGCTCGATAATAGTTTTCCTATTGTCACTGTGAAGCTGAAATGAAACAATATGTATTGTGAAAAGCGCTATATAAATGAAGATGACTTGACTTGACTAAATAAAAAAGTCATATTGAATTGATCAAAAACAGAGGGAAGATGGCTAATAAAAAACTTAAGTGGAAAGAGATTTTTTTTTTTTTACATTTCTAACAGCCCTAACAGGATGTTTCACACACACAAAAAAGTCTTCAGAGTAAAAAGTCCATCACTCCCAAACAAAATCACCCCAATCATTCTAGAACTATTTTAGAATCATTCTTTCCAAATATAGCTATTCATGTCATCTCGAGAGAAGTCCTGTATTTTATCATATAGCAGAAAACAAAATATCGCAATGTCAATTTTTCCCAATATTGTGCAGCTCTAAGATAAACACAATTACATCACATTTTACAGTAAAAAAAACCCGATTAATATTTCATTAGTTTGCAAATTCATATTTTAGTGGCTTTTATAACGCACTCTAAACTGACACTTACCCATAAGCGAAATAGTCGCTGAATTCCTGGCACAGCTTATGGGCAAGTTCCCTCTTCCCACAGGCCTGCGGGCCAGTGAGGACCAGCATAGGGTACGGAGCATCCAGACTGGGGAGAGTACTTGTGGAATAACAAGCAAAAATGCATATTAGCTAATGCTGTTGTGGTGAACCATGCTACTGAACTTCCTGTGAGTTCAACCATGTAGTTTATAACCAACTGGGTGACTTCAAACAGCCTCACTACACAGCTCCAGATTCATTTTAGTTCAGATCAGAGCTCTGTGAGTGGTTGAAGGGCTTTCTGCTTGAGGAAAGTGGCCTTTGTGGACTATACAGGCCCATAAAATGAAGAGGAAAGCGGATCGAAAAGTCGCACCTGTCAAAAATAACCTGCGGTTGCATGAGCTGGTACATCAAGTGGGTCATGTGATCTCTGGCTGCGATCACCTCCATAGGAGGGTCGTACTTGTTCACAGCAGACACCTGAAAATGAAAGACAACAGAAATGTGACTCACTACTCAACCTTGCCACAATTATTCAAATATGTGCTTTATTTTCCGACAAACTTTCAGAGCTTTCAAGTTCTTTTCTGTTCAATTCAGATCCTTGAACCTTGAGCTCTGGATGCAAGCAAATGCTATACAAAATGTTTTTTGTAATTTTTTTTTTTACACTAGATCACCTTCTCCTCTGCAGTTACATTGTGTTGGTCCAGAAGTATGAGGTGCTGGAGGAGGAAGATCACAGCCAGTCTATAGTCATCTTGGTTCTGCAAGAAGCCAAATGGCTTTAAGTATAAGGTAATGACTTTAGGCCCATTGTTACATTGCTTTGGAGTTGAGATGTTTATTGTGGGCTTACCTGCACTGGGTTTCTCAGGAGATTCATTTCTCTCAATAAAATCAGGTCATGCAAATGTGCAGCCTCCTTTATCTTACTGATCTGATATACAAGGAACAAAAAAAAAGACGTTTCGAGTCATTTGTTAAGTAAAAAATCTAGCTCACTCTTAGATTAAAAACAGGTACAAAAGCTGTCACTGAGGAGGTACCTTTTCAAAAGGTACCTTATACCACTAAAGCGTACATATTAAGGACACATATACACTCTCAGAAAAAATATATGCAAAGATTGTTCAACTGTCTAGATCTAAAAAGGTGGATATTAGTACCTTAGAGTAGCAATATGTACCCTTAATGAACCTTTTAAGAGATATAATGCCCCAATGACAAGCTGTTGTACCCCTAAAGGCACATTTATTTTTAGTTGCATTCTCACATTTTAGACTTCCAAACCATTTTCACTTGGTCAGATTGGTTCCTTTTGGTTTGTTATGCTCTGAGGTATAACATTAGAGCCATTTGCATAATACAATATGACAGGAATATGACAGCTCCTTTACCAGATTGTTCTCAAGGTTGACGGTTCCCAGGAGATGGAGGTTCTGGAGACCCGAGAGGCTTTGAATCCGGTTACAGGACAAATCCAAAACTTGCAGGTTGCGTAGAGTCTGGAGATTCTCAATCTTGTGTATCACATTCCCCCTCTTAAAACACAGACACAAACACAATAATCATTTCAATGTCGCAAAGAACAGTAACTAAAATGCTCTGCACATGATCTGTACGGTCATGTGCTACTTCTATATGGCTGTGACTGTGTGATTGACAGGTGAGCTCAGTTTATTCAAGGCTGATGTGTAAGGACTGACAGGTGAACATCTGGTAATATGTAGCGAGTGCATATCAATGACTGAGAGACTTTCCGTACTCCTTTTATTTCGAGTCTGAGCAGCTTCTTTTAACAATGAAATATGCGAGTCAAATTGACCAACAAGCATTATAAATGTAATATACATTTTGTATGTACATTCCACATCAGAGTGTCAGCACTTTGCAGGCATATTCGTGAGAAAAAGCATTCTGACAACTCAAAAAACGAAAACGGGTCAAACCCGCAACCTAATACGAGGGCTTGAAATTTTCAAGCTTCCAAAGCCCTGGCCTTACAAAACCCCCATGCCTGGCACAGAACAGCAGGAGACGTGACCGGGAGGGGCTCTAAAAAAGATCCAGATCCAAAGTGTGATGGGTGTAAGAGGAAGAGGCTGACAGGCGCACGCTGTTCAGGGTCTCAGAGCAACAGGGGGTGGACAGGTTCAGTGCGTGGGAGGGTGTGTACGAGCGTGTTTTTATTTTGAACAGGGTCCAGGCTCTCTCACGCCAGCAGCTTGGCCTCATGGGGACATGGACACCAAAGGACGCAACGCTGCTGACGATGAAGAATCTCTTTGATAAAGGACAGCATAAACATCCTTCAGCTGAGTGGCAAAGGTCTGGTGGCACGCTGGCCTGCCATATGGCGGGCTTCAACACCAGGCTTTGTTATATTTTCTGAAAAGGCTGGAGCTTAATCATGCATACTGTCTGAAAAACACACAGTTAGGGGATGGTCCTGGGGAAAAAACAGTAACTGTCAACGATATCAAAATAGTAGAAGGACGTGCCAAAACAAGAGGCTGTAGTGTTGCCCAAACTATCACAGACAGTGAGCATGGCAACCTCTCTAAAAGTGTTGACACAACAACCTAATCTGGAAGAGGATGACAGGTGACGTGGAGATATTATGGGGTGAGCAGAAAATATGTCAACAGGTTATGCAGTCTGACGCTAATTAATCCAACAGAGACTTGTAAACACTTCGGGGAAAGACAAGGAAGACCTCACATTTCTGTATTCCAATCTAAAATTAAAATCAAGCGTGATAACATTTATTTATTGCTTCATCATGAAGACGGTGACATATTTTCCCAAACAGAAATTAACATTTTTTTGTTTCATATTCAGTACCTGTCCTTGCCTTGCCACTGTTAATTTCCAGCCTCAAAACACACATTAATTAATCTGCAAACCTGCCCTTAACAAGTAAATATTTCATAAAATACACTCATATTTTATACCTCTCTGCACTTATTAATCATCAGGAATAAATTAGCTGTGTTAAATTGGTGTTGCTGTTATGGTATGAATGTCTGTAGTGTGTGTGTTTGTGTTTAAGAGGGCTGATGGTACCAGGCAGAGCTCTCTGAGGGGCAGATGGTCCAGACCCCTAATGTGGGAGATGTTGTTATGGGCCAGGCTGAGGTGTGAGAGCCTTTTGCACTTTTCCAGTCCCCTGATGGCACTAAACAAATTATCTGAACAGCGAGGAATGGTCAAAGAATGCTTTGTACACTTGTTTTTAACAAATCAACAAGGGTCATAAAACTCCAAAACACATTTTTTGAGATGTGAACAGAGATGTACAGGCTGCACATCACTGAAAACACAATACAACAAGTGGAAATTGGTTATTTTTGCATTTTTCTGAGCAATTGAAAAGCAAAGTCGAAGCAACGTCACGGAATCGGACGTAGAAGCGTGCCTCCGGAGTGTGTGATTGGCTGATGGGGCTGAGAGGCATGATTCTACATCTTTCGGTTCTGACCGCTTCTCTGCATTTTATCATGAGAATGATCTCTTTAAACCCAATCAATGCGCTGTATTACGCATGACATCGCATTATCAAACAACATGTAACAACACGCGGAGCACGCATGAGAGCAGTTTAACAATGCTCGCAACGTGGATCAAAGATCATATATGGACTGGAGTAAGCGTGTTTCAAGTTTTTATGGACATATTTCACATACTCCAGTGCTCCATACACGAACCAGCATCATGTATGCGCATATATTTAATCACAAAATGAAATATCCGTGCAAAATAAGGACACTGAATACAGCTGTACGTCTGATCATGAATGTGATGACCTGAGGAAATGATGTAGACCGAAAATTCAAAGAACAATGGACAAAAAAGTAACTATGCCTTTATTATTTCAGTTAAACTGACGTGTGTCATTTGTTCAGAGACTATAGTGTTTGTAAATATAATGAAGATATTATTAGACCTTTTAAATGTTCTTCTGCATTTCTCCCTTGTTCTTGTGTTTCTGTTGTCATATAGTGTTACAATATATTTTTAAAATGCATCAAGGTGCCCTCAGCTTTTTTGTTTTTTTTCCCCTCTGTGGTCATATTTTAATATTCATATGTCTGTATAATGAGTGTGTTGCAGGTCTGTTTTATTGGTTGTTGTCTCCCATTTCCCACCCTCTTCTCTCCCACTTTTCCAGAGCTTTACACGCCCATTTCTTGAGACTGTTTCAACTCAGAGGTGTGAACGACCAGGCTAAAACAGGGGATTCATTTAAGATTCATCTTAAAGTCAAGATGAATCACCCTAGTTACTTTTTAATTGCACATTCTTGGTCTTATTGTAATTGTAATTTATCAGTGCATGCTATTTAAAAAAAAGTTAATCAATTTCCCCCATTCTGGTATATGACACCCACTTTTCCCTATCCAATCAATTCCCGATGGATAAAATCAGGTCCCGTCCTAGTTAACACTTTATTTCACAGACATTCTATTAACTATAAGTAACTTTGCAACTACATGTCAACTAGCAGTCATTAGAGCATCAATAGACTGTCTGCTTAATATCTGCTAATACTTTATTGTGATGCTTCCCCAACAGACATTCTACTGACTATAAGTGACTTTGCAACTACATGTCAACTTATTTTACTAGTGTTGTCAAAAGTACTGACTTCGGTACCAAGTCATTGTGCATTGATCTGTGCATTGATCATTGTAGCCAATCACAGACATATATGTTGAGCTTGTGAACACAATGGCCAATCAGAAGTGTTTACGAGCCCTACCACCTAACAGTCTACTCACATTCCACTAATATAGTTGACATGTAGTTGCAAAGTTTCTTAGTTAGTAGAATGTCTAAAGTGGACCATCAAAATAAAGTGTAACCCCGCCCTATATTATTTTCACTTTGAATAGTGTTTTTTACTTGGAAATACATTACTGAAGTAAAATGAATTGCGAACATTGTGTCATGCTTTGCAACATTCAAAAGGATACAGTCAAGAATCAGTTTGGACAAAGAAGAATATGCAGAAAGATCCTTCATTACTGCAATCTGGTTGTGTGAAAAATTCACCTCCTGAAAAAAAAGGAAAATGACATCATATAAAAGATGATCATACAAAAAGCAAGAAATGACAAAAAGAAAATTTTGAACCTTCTAGAAATAACTTTTTTTTTTTTTTTTTGTAAATAAAAAAGGCAAAACATGTCTAACATTAATAGTGAATCATCTCTGAGACACGATGAAGTTATTCTTCATTCAGCGATGCATGGGAAAACTGAACCTCACATGACATCACAACGCTCTGTTCTGAATTGAATCACCTTGAGATTTTTTGGTGGCTGGAATCCAAAAAAATCGGTGAGATGGTTGTGGGAAGCATCCAGTATGATGAGGTGTGGCATGTGACTCACGCAGGATAGATCTGCCAGTCACAAAACATTAGGCAGAAAGAGCAGGAGAAAGATGGATGACAAGCATCCACACAGCTGAGATTATTTATCCCGCTACCAAGCAACCATGAAGGGCACGGATGAAAAAAATTCCGGCAAACATTTTCAACAAGAGGATATTAGAGCAAATATCTACATTAGCGGATGACAAATATGAGCGGGTCTGAAACATGACAGCAAATTTCATTTCACCATTATAGTTTACTTTTAACACAAACATTAAGCTGGTGTAAACCTACCTTTGATTTTATTGTAAGGAAGCTCTAGCTTTTGTAGATAGATGTAATTGCATAAAATGGAGACATTTTTCAAGTCTCGCCCCTGTGGCCAAACACAATCAGAGATTCAGTTAAGGTGCCAATAAAATGTCATCCGGTAAAACCCTGAAACTAGAGGAGAGTATGACGCATTAGAAAAAGGATGTAAACTAATTTGGAGGCCACTTCTGTTTCTCTCCAGCGAAGTCATGCAACTAAACAATATCAGTGCTTCCTGAAAAAAATATATTAATTTTCTACCCCCGAGCTTTGTCGAGTAAGCCTGGGAAATTTTATTATGGAAAATATCAATTGTTGCATAGTGATGTAACAGTCTCAGTGTGTGTGTAGATCAGATTGTGGGAAGCAAATATTCCCAAAAGGCCAGTAAAACCACTTATATTGTGCTGACCATCCAATAGAAAACAGCTTATTAGACATATTAAATAATGTCTTAACCCGTTTACCAGTCAAAACATTGATTTATACCTATCAAAAAACTATCAAAGCTGCTACTCAATAAGAACTAATAAAATATCACATAATTAAATACATATGTGACCCTGGACCACAAAACTAGTCATAAGTCTCACGGGTATATTTGTAGCAATAGCCAACAACACATTGTATGGGTCAAAATTATCGATTTTTTCTTTTATGCCAAAAATCGTTCAAGATATTAAGTAAAGATCATGTTCCACAAAGATTTTTTGTATATTTCCTACCGTAAATATATATAAAAAATTATTTTTGTGAGTGGATATGCATTAAGACCTTCATTTGGACAACTTTAAAGGTGATTTTCTCAATATTGTAACGAACGGAGAAAATGATGAGACTCACTTAACAGCTTAGTCTTCTTTTATTAAGGTGAGCACCTGTTTGGCCGATGCTCCTGCCTCATAGACAGCGAACCAACTTGACTCCCAGTGGGTTGGGCCATGCAGTGTTCTGGAGAGAATCGGAGAAGTCGTTTACCGAGTTCAGCTGCCTCCGAAGGGTAGGAAGGTGGCCATACACAGAGACAGATTGGCTCCTTATAGAGGAAGTGCCACCGTGGCCCCAGCTCCAGCCTCCTCTACAGTTGTGCCTTCTCCAGAGGGCTCAGGATCCCAGTCAAGCTGTTCCAGTCCTCTGGCAGAACCACGTGTAGCTACACCAAATCTTGAGCTGCAAACCTTGCATTCAAATAGCTCTTCTTCTGTTACCCAAGAAGGCCAGCTGCGGCCTCAGAGAGTCAGGAGGCCGCCAAGAAGGTTCAGGGACTTTGTTCGTTCCCTCGAGGTCGAGGAACTTTGTGAAGGGGGAGCAGTGTAGCAAATCTAAAGAATGTTTTATGTTCTGTTCAGATAAATCTAAGTGCATGTGTGTTCTTTTCCTATGTTATGGTTCAGCTTGTGTGGGGCTTTAAGGGGTGGGAGGTTCTCCTGTAAGAAGAGCCTGCGTGGTGTTGTGTGGGCGGGGTTCTGGGGGAAAATGTTCGTCAAGTTGGTTCGCTGTCTGTGAGGCAGGAGCATCGGCCAAACAGGTGCTCACCTTAATAAAAGAAGACTAAGCTGTTAAGTGAGTCTCATCATTTCCTCCGTTCGTTACAATATTTTGATATGCCAACAAACCATACATCAATAGAAAGCTTATTTATTCAGCCTTCAGATTAGGTATAAATCTCAATTTATTGTGGTCCAGGGTCACAAATATATTTTATTATCAGTCATTTGAGGTGAAAATGGGAATGATAAACCAAAATAAACACAATCTGCAATTTCATTCGTGTGAATTAATCAACAGCTTATTCAAAATGTGACTACAATTATCACAAATGTATTAAGTTTGACCCTTTGGATATTGTATGTACAGTGCCAAATATGGTCACGTGACTGTTTACACAAGCCATGAAAAAAAGTCGTACAAATGATACTAACAAATCCTTTTACAGTCTATGATACAAATGCATATAGATTTGTGAGAGGCTTTGGTTTAATTGAAAGAAAATGTTTTAGGTCAGTATAAAAAGGCAATGGAAATCCCACAATGACATTAAAAAACAAATATGAATGTGTGTTGATCACTCACTGGCACAGAGAGGCACAGGTAAGTGTGCTGGAGTCCTGTAGCTGACTGTCCCAGGTTGGACAGGCATTTAAACACCTCGTCCTCCGTCAATTCACCATCATTCTCCATTAGAAAAGAACAATTGAAGGAAACCATAACGATTTAAATTGACTACAAAGAGTTAAGTATAGAATATGAGTAAATAACCATGTTTGAGGGCTGTTACCTCCATTGTTGTTGTGTGTATTAATTGTGTCACCGCTCTTCTTTTGCTGTCTCTATGGTTCCCTGTCTCCAGAGAGCACCGCGTATTACTTGAGGAAGTAAGGAATCTGACATGTTCAGCTTAACACAAACGCCAAAGACGGAATATTTGACGCCATTAATTACCAAAAAAAACCCTAAATGGATACAAGTAAAGCTGGACTTTCTGTGAGGACTGGAGCAAGGATAATCGTGAAAGTTGCACGCGCATCGGTTGCCTGGCAACCATACATAAACTAAAGCAGCTCAAGCGTTGTGCACATGCGCATGAATGGAACGCTACGATTCAGCTATCTGAAAAAAATATAATATAAATACCACAGGAATACATAAGGATAGGCCTATTTATTACTATTATACAGTCATAACTTATATTATAAAACTCATAACAAATTATATATGCCTACATAAGTTATAGAATACTTATATTTTATATATAGTATGTGCAAAGAATTAAACGAAATAAAATCTCGGAAAAATACAGATGATGTTCTCTTCTGGCATGCCTGACAATGTACAAATAGGTTTGTTAGTATGATCAAACAAGTTAAAACTTAGCAAAATAATGTTCCAAAGCATTTTTTCTCCAGTAATATTCCTTTATTTTCATTTTGACATTAACATTGGCAAAATTCAGTTCAAATCCAGTAGTCTGGGGCTGTGAGAGGCTTCTCAGGATGAAATACTTTTTTATTGAGAGCAATTAATTGAAATTTACAAGCATGTACATCCCTCTCAAATGTTAATAAATGCTACACTACAAAATACATTACTAAAAAATCCACAAAGGCATAAAATAGTGTTGATTCGCCACAATATTGTGCAAAGCCCATTCGATTCTGTTGCAGCGATGTCTAAATTAATATTATAGTTGAGGATGAATGTACAGTATAATGCTAACAGGAGCGCTTGGGTCAGCACTTCACTTAAACAACATTGGGGACTCAATAATAGCACTTAAACACACACCATCTATGTCTATCTCTAGTATGACTCCTCATACTAAACACATTACAGGCATAATAAAATAAGGCAGACATGACATTTATAATGCCAAACCATTACTAAAACACATCTTCAACATCCAAACAGGATTTTAATGGAGAAAGAATATGAAAGATCGTTGCTGTGTTTCTCTCTTTGGCAACCTGGTGGCAATTATTGATTCGAATGGTTGAGTCATTTTGATGGATTGCTCGGTTGGCTTCCTGCTTAACGCCTGTGTTCTGTATCGATGGATTTCTCTCTCGTTCTATTCTTCATAATTAATGAACTAAAAATAGCCTAGAACACAGAGAATGAGTGATCTGTGGCTTTTTGTGCCTGTTTGAGCAAGAGGCCGTGAATAAGACAAAAAGTTCAGATCCAAATTAAAGTTTTAGTAGACACAGTCTAGATATTTGAATATATCAGTGCTTAGAAACCCAACAGCCAAAGAATCCACAGATCCACTGTTGAAAGTATCATCAAAGCTTTATGATGTCACAATCAATGTCTGTGTCATAATGATGATGGGCTGATACAGAATCAACAAACATACACACATGACATGTAGGGAGAAATGTATGAAATGCCGAATGGGTTTAGCAATTCCTATGTTCTCTCTTGAGAAAGAAGAACAAATCAACAAGCGGCGGGCGAGCGGTTTCTTTTTTGCCTGATAAAAAAGCCTGCCGTTCTAATCTGGCATCTGTTATTCCAGGCACAGGCTGCGGGCTGGGCAGGGAGACGGAGCGCAGGATGATTCTATAATTGAGAGCAGCAGTTTGATAAAGTAAGAAAATGAGACGAAAATGTCCCCGAGCCACAGTGAGAGAATCCTTCCTCTCACTCTGAAAGGTGTTGCCTGGTCTAACCAGACCAATACAAGGGAATCATTTATTAGAGCTTTCCTTCTGCGAGCGTGTGTGTCTGTGTGTGCAAAAAGCCCCGGTTATATACATTTATAAAAATAGGAAAGCAACAAGACGAAATCAAACCGAAATCAAACGACCACTATAATATTTGCTTGAAAGTGCAACTTGACTCAAAGCTTGTGACAGTAACGAACGGCAATAATGCAGACTCTTTCAGAGCATTGGTAGATATAGTTTAATCGTGCGTGCCTAGACCGTAGTGATCTTCTTATCCTTGGTAGCCTGTTTAATAGCAGCCTGTTCGCATATGATCTCTTTGAGGCGCTGCAGCCGCATGTTCTGCACGGTCAGGTCTCCCACGCCTGTCTGGCTGCGGTGGAGGAGACTCAAAGCATTGATGTACTCCAGCTCTGTGTAGCGCACCCCTTGATCAACCACCAGGTTTAGCAGCTCGTCGGCGGTATTGTACAGCATCTCATAGTACTGCCTGCAGAGAAAGACAGAGAGAGAAACAGAATAAAAAGAGTTTGGGTTATTTCAGAGGGTGGTATATGATCGTGTTTCCCTGAAATAAATGTTGCTGATCTTTATTCAAGGATAAATTCACGTTTTTGCATTTGCAAAAGTTTTTTTTATGATAATTAAAAGTATATTCACAAAAATATAATACGATGCTCAAAAAATATGAAAAATATCTATAAGTTGAAAATATGATTGTTTTTATGTAACTATTATTTAACAAAATATAATCGAAAATATATGTTGTATAAAATAGATTAACATTATATTAACATTATATCAACTTTATTTTTTAAGCAAAATACTACATATTTATAAGTGTCAGAAAATATATATAAATATACAGAAAACATATTTGTCATTAACCACTGTTTCCTAAGAAAAAATGTACAACAGATCATTTAAAATATTTGTAATTTGGAAAAATTAAAAGTCATATCATAAGCACTCTTATAGACTTTTACCTGAAAAATATGGCACATAGTGTAATTATATATGATGGTTATAATAAATGAAAATCATAAATGAAAATACACCAAACCAATGATATACCATACATATATATATATATATACATAATTGGTGTGGTGTATTTTCATTTATGATTTTCATTCATTTTAACTGTCATTCTCTCAGTTTTGACAAACCAAAAACCAGCCAGAATGATGTTTGTAAAAATAAAATAATATAGAATAAATAAAAATAACATTTCATAACGCCTACTAATTTAAGTTTAAGTTTAATGAAAACACACGTATGATCGAAACACTCTCACACTGCCTTATTGTTCTTTATTGTGAACTCCTGCATTCACAAAACTTGTTGAGAACACCAGATCATTTTTACACAGACCTTTTGGCCCAAGCATGCTGTTGACCAACAGGATGGGAAAACATGCATTAAACATTAGACATATAGTTCAAGGAGACAATTACACATGAGTATGCACACATGCACCCACACAAAAAGGGCTTCCAACTTCTATTTCTGCAGCAGAGGCACATTTGTAACAGGGGTGATAAGAGCTGAATGTGTTTTGACCCCATCAGAGCAGACGACTCCTCCGAATCTCTCTCATGTTGCATTACTCAGGCACACAGAAAGGCCTTAGCCAGCAGGACTCTCTCTAACTCCCCTATCAAGCTGCCACACTCCTCCAGGTGCTCAGAGACTTCTGGCTGCACTCTAAATGAGCCTAAGAGCCCATTTTACACAACCTCTCACTTTAAAGGTGCTCCGTACAGTGGCAGAAATGGCCAATTTGAGTCTTTTCATGATGGAGCACATGTAAATTTTAAAGCCATGCCAGACATCATCAGGGCTTGAGGTTATGAACTTCTGGAGAACATGCAACTATGTATCTAGATGCTTCATGGCTGTGATCTTTACTATAAATGCAATAGTAATGATTTTTTTGAAGTTGTAAACAAAGATTATTGGAGTACAGTTCTTTCTACTTCAAAATTTCACATTTACTTGCTGTTTCTTTGTAATTATTTGTGAAATTAACTAGCAATTTGTGATTGTAAATTGTTTCTACACCACATTTTTTCAGTGCAGAGAATCTACACTCTTGAGGTTCTATATAGAACCCTAACATACATGAGTCAATTTTAAAGACTTGCAATTTTACAGTGTACTGGCTGTTTAAACAACTTCAGAAAGACATTCAGTCTTCTTGAAGACCAGCGGGGATGTTGTTCTGGATAACCCGAGACAGTCCACTTACTAGAGGGGGAGCGCTAAATGAAAGACAGAAACACAGACGCTCAAACATCTCACAGATCTGCTTTCTTCTACTAAACCTCAGTGAAGAATTCTCTAAGAACTTGGAAATAATTGTGCTGCCCTTACGCCTATAAAATGCTGAGCTCTAATGCTGCAGATTAACACTAACATGGAAAATCGAATGATCACAGCATATTCAGCCAGTAAAAAGTACAGAATCCACCCATAAGATGCTGAAAAGCATGCCAAAAAGTGTGAATGTGAGCACAAGTGCACCTGCAGGACAGAGAGAGGGCAGTTCCATTAACCCCCATTCATCTCTGACACTGAAAAACACAGCCATTTATAACAGCCGTGACAGTACAGTGTCCTAGTAACCCTTACTGTGCCAGGGCGTTAATCCACCAGACCTGTGCTGTCTGCTCATTAGGGCTCAAAACAGGACACTGGAGAAGACAATCTCATATACAGTACAGCTCTTAAAAACAGCCACCTTTGCATAGAAGACCTCTTTAAAGGGATAGAGCCTAAAATTGAACATATCAAGGCCACTTTTATATAATAATAGTGAATATATATCATATACAGTGTTATTTTAGTATTATTTATAAACTATTATAGTATTTATTCATTTTGAATTGGCTTTTATTTTTATATTTTCAGTTTTAATTTTAATTTATGTTTAAGTTTTATTAAATTTGGCTTTTTAAAATATTTCTTTGTGGCTTTAATTTTATTTTAGTATTTCAGCTTTAGTCATTTTAGTACTTCAATTTAACTTTAATTTGTCAGGTTTTTTTTTTAGTTTTTCATCTATTTATTTTATTTCAAATGTATTTAAATTAATGAAAAACTTTTTAAAGGTGACCTATTATGCCCCTTTTCACAAGATGTAATATAAGCCTCTGGTGTCCCCTGAATGATTGAATTTTCAGCTCAAAATACCCCACAGATCATTTATTATAGCTTATCAAATTTTCCCCTATTTGGGTATGAGCAAAAACACGCCGTTTTTGTGAGTGTCCCTTTAAATGCAAATGAGCTGCTGCTCATTTCTTTCCAAAAGAGGGCGGAGCATAAAACAGCTTGAGCTTCGGTTGCTCGACAACAACAAAGCTGGAGAATCTCACGCAGCCAAAATGACGATTGTCAGTAACGGTGTTCAGCCTTACATTGTACATTGAGTTGGACACTGGTGGAGAGACTCTGGAAGAAGTTACAACTTTTAGAATGCAACTGGATGTTTCTGAACAGTTAGTGGATACATTTATGTAGTTGCTTTGGAGATGATTCAACTCATCAACTAGCATTTGCTATAATGTTAAAATTTTGTGCAAAACCCGTATGGACGGCCACTATACAGCGTACCTGTTTGCCAAACAGAGCCATACACACCATTGCTATCAAATGCTGTGAATGGCCTAATATTTTTCCAAAATATCGCTCGGACAGAAACGCTCCTTTTTTTAGCAATCGAGCTTGCCAGGGTCACCTTGCAGGCTATCCAAGCTAACGAGACTCTAAATAGTGTTCTGTGCTCATGTGTGCAGCCATTGACAGAACAGTTAGCATGCTTTGCTCGAACTTTTGCTATGGCCTTCGAACTGGTACACCGTTTTTGCTTGCGAAAACAAAATGGTGGCGCCTTGGGTGGAAAGGTGCCGATTAAGGGGCGGTTATATATTATTATAATATTATAACAAGACCTCCTTCCTACGTCACAAGGGGAGCGAAATCTGAGCGGCTCATTTTTTCACATGCTTGCAGCGAAAGGCTTGCCAAAACAAAGTTACTGGATTGTCGTTTTTCACATTTTCTGGGTTGGTAGATGCACCTGGGACCCAATTATAGCACTTAAACATGGGAAAAAGTCAGATTTTCATGATATGTCACGTTTAACAGTTTTAGCGGACAAAAACAAGTTTTCGAACATGATCTATATAATATAATATAATGCTCATCAAGCAATTTCATGGGTTTTTAAGTCAAAAGATCAGCTGGCTATTTGTGTGCTTGTATGTATGTTTGTTTGCTCGGTGGGCCAACTATGACATTCTCCACACTTAATTTCACACACATTTAAAAGCATTTAGCAAAACCGTGTCAAGTTGCTAATCTGATTAACTCTCAGTGGCTTTTAAGACCTCCTCCTTTCCTCTCCTCTCCCAATCCTCTCTGCCAATAGAAGATAATAAAGAGCAGGAACTTCTCACACATAGAACCTGCACCTGTGTGTGTGTGTGTGTGTGTGTGTTTCTGAGTGTCATTAAGTTTTAATTAGACTGAGTCTGTGTGTACAGTAGTGCATACAAAGAGTATTAAGCAAATTTATGATGCATACTGTGAAGGACGCTGGGGGATGTATGTTGGCGCGAAGGGAGACAGTGAAAAAAACTTGAATCAGCACAATTTGTTTCCTCCATTTTCCAGCATGTACAATATTAAAGCCATTAAGGGCTGCTTCTGTCAGCGCATTCTCAGCAACACATTAGTTAGTGGCTGAGAGAGAAAGAGAGCAGGCAAGATGCCCAAGATGATCCTCTCCATCAAACAGAACACACATGGTCATCATCACAGTAACAAATGCCAATGCTTTCCATGCAAAAGTGCATATCAGGCTTCCCGGACGTTCCCTCATGCTTGACAGGACTGATTTTCACTTTAATGGGAACATTTTGCAGACAAGTTGCTCTTTCATCAGCAGCTCTGTTTTAAGTGGTGAGGCTTTGAGATGGGATGGTTTGACCTGGTCTACATATGAGAGAACAACTGGACAGGATGAGTTCTGGGATAGCAGGTGGAATAGACTCATAAATGGTTCATGCACTGTTAATGGACTGCTGCAGTAGTAGTAGAGCTGGACAATATTTTTCAGCTTTTAATTCTAGAAACCGTAATTTTTATCCTACCAGCATTTAGTCAAAATGATTCAAAATGTATAAGATCTTTTTTTAATAAGATGGAAATAAAGATCTAAAACACAGTGAGCAAGTAAATAATTAAAAATAAAAGTATTATTAAAATATTTCAGAAAGAAAATCAGATTTTTTTTTTTTTAAACATTTTTTAAATATAAGTGGCACTATATCAATATATAGTAATAAACAGTAAAATGTATCTACAGTGCCCTCCACAAATGTTGGGACCCTTAGTAAATATGAGCAAGGGTGGTAGTGAAAATAAATCTGCATTGTTTATCCTTTTGATCTTTCATTCAAAAAATTCACAAAATTCTAACCTTTCATTTAAGTAAAACAATTGAAAGTGGAGGGAAACTCACATTATGAAACAAATGTTTTTCTCTAGTTCACGTTGGCCACAATTATTGGCACCCAATTATTGCAACGTCCCTTCAAACAGAATCTCTCCAGATCCTTCAGATTCCCAGCTCCATGTTGGTGCTTCTTCTCTTCAGTTCACTCCACTCATTTTCTTTAGGGTTCAGGTCAGGACTGGGACGGCCATGGCAGAAGCTTCATTTTGTGCTCAGTGACACATTTTTGTTTTGATTTTGATGTTTGTTTTGGATCATTGTCCTGATGGAAGATCCAACCACGGCCCATTGTAGGATTTCTAGCAGAAGCGGTCAGGTTTTGTTTTTTGGTTTGTATTTGATAGAATTCATGATGCCATGTATCTGAACAAGATGTCCAGGACCTCCAGCAGAAAAACAGGCCCACAGCATTAAAGATCCAGCAGTATATTTAACCGTGGGCATGGGGTGCTTTTTATCCACGTGTGCACCAAATCCATCTGGTGGGTTTGCTGCCAAAAAGCTCTTTTTTAGTTTCATCTGGGCATAGAAGCCGGTCCTGTTTGAAGTTCCAGTTGTGTCTGACAACTGAGTATGCTGGAATTTGTTTCTGGATGAGAGAAGAGGATTTGTGGAGGGCACTTGCATGCACTTTCATGCCTTTTAATGCATGAAAAATGCCCCACAGAGACATTAGTGAATATTTTTGAGTGATGACGTAAATGAATAATTGAATCAGAGTTTATACAATAGATTCCCTGAAAATATTCACAGAAATAAATCAAAACCGTATTCAACTATTAATGGTCACATAAAACAACACTGGAAAATCATGGTAATATTCACAATGGTGCTTGATTTTATCAGCATTAAAATGAACATTAATATATTATAATATTAATACATGAGAGTTAGACTCTGTGTGGAAGCTAATTTCTCTGCAATCTTATTTCCTAGAATATCCATGAAGTAACGAACATCACATAAATAGGAACAAAAAAGAGAATATAAAGAAATATATCTAGATAAACAACATAAACAGAAATGGAGAAAAGCCTCATGTTACTCACATACGCATACACAAAGACCAATGTGCTGTCAAGTGCAGCTGCTGGTTTGTTTTGTGGTTATCAGGAGCACAGAGCAGCCGTGTTGTAAACAGTCCAGCCCGTCACCCTGACACGCTGGCTAAATGTCGTTTTTCCACAAGCCTTTACAAATGGCCTCACAAGACAGGTGCTTTTCCAACAGCTTGACCTCTGACCCATGCATGTCAGTCAGCCAGTCACTGAACTGTGAATTTTCTAACAAATTCCCCTTTCCTTCCTGAATCAGAGAGCATGTTTTATATTTCACACTGAAAGGGAGAGAGAACGTGATCAGCATGGCTGATTATTTTTGTACATTTTAATGTTTTTGTCTGGTCTTCACTACAGCATAATCTGCCATTTAGAAAGAAAGAGACTGTCTGACCCAGATGCAATGTGACAAACAAAAGTGCTTTTTGAGAACTTTCAGTGTTTTGTGTCGCTTAGGGGTGGGTTTATCCAAAATAGATTATACCAAAATAGTAGATGGGATTTTCTGCGTGGAAAATTCCATTCTAATTCAGATCTTCTAAACTTCTAAATTCCAAAGCAGAACTGAGTTAATGTAAAGCCAGCTAATTAGATTATAACTAATGATTTCAGCCATTACTTGCCATTTTTGTGTACATTAGGCATCAGATGAACTAGTTAACTAGTTGCTAGTAGATATTCCTACCCAACTGCACCAGGTAGGGCTTTACTGTCTGCACTCCCATTGGTAGTCGCCACATTTCATCATTGCTTATTTGCATATTTATCTTTGCCTATATATCTACACTAATGTTCAAAAGTTTGGGTTTAGCAAGATTTTTCATCTTTTTGAAAGAAATCATTAAGAATACCTTTACTTTTGATCAATTTAAAGTGTCTTTGCCAAATAAAAATTTAAAATATCTACTGACCACAAACTTTTGAATGGTAGTGTATGTACAGTGCCTATAGAAAGTCATAATACCCTGTGGAAATCTTTACCTTTTGTCAAATTACACTCTACACAACAGCTGTATGTACAAATTATAACCCTCATCATCAAAGTGAAAATAAGGAAAAATTCTGGAGGATTATTAAAAATGAATTAGGAAACACCTGGTTTGGTAAAGTGAACAGCCCCATTAGAGTATACCATTATAAATTTGGTGCAACCAATCAACTTTCAGATCAAACACCAGGCTAATTGCCCCACCTGACATCAATTGTAGTGGTTTTGATTACTTCAGAATAAAACTAGCTGTTTCTCTAAGATTCCACTGTTAGTAGTGCATGGTACTGCAAAGAATTCACCATGGTTGGGAAAGTGCTTTCCTGAAAAAGTGCCACACACACAGAGTGCCAGTCTCGTTTGCACTATGCAAAAACACACCTGGAAGACTCTGATGCCATCTGGCAAAAGGTTCTATGGTTTGATGAACTGACCTTTTTGGACTGAACTTCAAGCACTATGTTTGCCAAAAAGCAAACACAGCACACTACCCAAAACACACAGAATGTTAAAAAAACATGGACGACACACCTCCATTCTCTTCCATTGTAGAAAAGTGAAGCCGGAAATGTCCTAATATAGCGCTGACATCTTGTGTTGATTTGGGACCTGAATCTGCGCAGTAGTGAACTCGGGACCCGATTCTGCACAGTAGTGAGCATGAAGTGGAGTCGTATGCTATCAAGGCCCTGCCCACACTCCCGTAGAATAGTTTAGTACAGAACTCCTCATTATATCGGTGTGAAATAAACAGTTATGGAAATGTAGAAGTTAAAGTTAAAGCTCCAATCTCCTACCGAAAATCAAGTCAGTTGGTGCCTCAGTGACTACTTCACTCAGAGAAGCTGTCAATCACAGCTGTCAATCATGACGCCACACCCCCGTTTGTATAGCATCAAATAACTAACTAAAAACAAACTTATTTTAAAAAACGACCACTTAAACATACCTACACAGTGTTATGTCGTGGGAGTGTTTCTCTTCAGCGGGGACTGGGTGATTGGTCAGGATTAAAGGGAAAATGGATGCTGCCAAGTACATCCAAATTCTTGAGGAAAACCTGCATCCATCTGCTAGACCAGTGGTTGTGGTTCCCAAACTTTTTAGCTTGGAGTACCCCCTGAAGGGATTACCATCCTTCTGCGTACCCCCTCTCTTCCACTTCGACTGCAGTCACACCTTTACCATTAAGGGACAATATTTGGCCCCAAAATTGATTTTCCAGTGCATTTTTTTTAACCTTTTTTTTTACCTTTATGAATAACTTTATAAAATAAATAATTTTTTAAATAAAAAAATGTTCAATAGAGAAATATGCAATGATGCAAAACTTTTAAATATTGAACTAAAACTGCCAGTAGGTGGCAGCAAGTCACTGTTTTTATGAGTGAGTCATCGAGTCATTCATTCAATAACGAAGCAAGTGGCTGTGAATGAATCATTGAATCATTGACGCTCACAATTCGTTCAAAGCCTCAGAATTGAGGTAAACGATTGGTCCTCTGGCTTGTCAATCACTGCCATTACGTTCCTTGTGAGAGACGCGCGGCTGCGCGCTCCAGTAACTTTCCACAGGCGCCGCATGCAATGTTTTTGTCAGGAGACAGGAGTAACAACTGCAGATTATGAGTTACCTGCGGTGAGTCCGACATAATGAATCCACTAAGTGTGTGCGCGGCTTTAAGTCGCGCACACACTTAACGATTGTAAGGCCGATTATGAATGTAAATTGATACTTATGACTGATCGTGCTCAAACGCGTCCAGTCAGAGCCAGTTATGTTCAGTCTGCGATTACAGTCGGTGTTCAAATTCCATGTGAAAATATATAAATCTGCTTCAGGAGCAGGAAACAATCGCTGTATGTTGAGCATAGTCTTAGAATGTTTTAGCTAGTCGTTAAATGTGTGCCCGGCTTAATAACACAGCGAATGCCGGTGGTAAACACTCGTGTTCCAATACTCGTGCATGAGTTTTGGGAGACGTTCCCTTGAAAAGAGCTGTGAAGGAGGGGGGTTGTTCTTATGCATGCGCTCATTTCAAAAACTCAGTCGACGAAAAGAACCTCTGTACCACCTTTAAGGATAGGACGGTGAATGTCCTTGAGTGGCCAAGTCAGAGCCCTGATTTAAATCCACTAGAAAATCTGTGGATGGAAGCAGTCCATTGCCACTCACCATGGAATTTGACTGAACTGAACTTTTTTTTTTTAAATTTTTTTTTTAACGGGTTTTGAATTAAGGCTCTATGACAAATAAAGTAACTATTTCAAAGGGGTATGATGACTTTCTATAGGCACTGTATGTAGTGATTGAAAATGCAGATAAACTGGGTTCATACACATGGGTTCTGGGATCATTTGTCCTTATGCTATGATCAATCTGAGTTGAAAAACAAATACACATACATTCGCACACAAACAGCAGTCTCTTGCCAGGTTTGGGTGACGTTGATAAGATATTACTGAGGCACCTGCAGGACTCTGGGACATGGCCTGGCTCAGTCTAAGGCTGTGAGCAGATGGTGTGTGTATGTGTACGTGTGTGAGCATGTAGCGAGAGTAAAAGCACTCTGGTTTTGCTTGGGGACTGGATAAACACCAGGCACAAGGTCATTTCAATGAAAACCTACTAGTGAAGTTGTTTACTCCTGATTTAAACATCAAAACCTCTGGCAGTAGCCCTGTGCAATCAAATTACACTGTTTGTACTGGCTTAAATAAATAAATGTGCTCATGTTCATGTTTTTAGGCATGCTCTGCAGTGTTCCTCCAATGACGGCACGTTTCTCCTCACTAGATGGCACTGTGACCAAAGCCTGCCACAATAGAGGAGAGCCGCTGGGTTTGGCCACTGCACTGCTCAGCTTTAACTCAAATCGATGGTTATTACTGTGTCCTTGGCCCAGTCGCCCACAGCAAGCATTCAGATGGGAGAGCGGCCAACGATTCCCTTTTTTCTCATGGGCCTTTCTCCATCTCCCAGCATCCACATATATGCTTCCATCTCTTTCAATGAATCCCTCAACACACACAGGCATTTATACACACTCAAAGCTGGATGTAAATGAAAGGGGTACAGCTGCAAGAGGCTAGTGCTATAGTGCTCATTTATTATCTTGTTTTCCAAGCAGTTTATGAGGATAATGCCAATGTATTCATAACAGGGTTTACAGAGAGGCGCTCTCTCTGCCGTGTGTGTGTAGGAGGGGTCAATCAGAGGAGCCTTGATAAAGTAAACAATGCACTGTAATTTCAATCACCACCTGTACCACCCATGCATCACGTCAATAAGCCAGCGCTGCAAGAAATCCACTGGGTATTGATTTCCATTGTTTGTACAGCAAAATGCACATTACTCTCTTTAATTTCACAGCCAGCAGTGATCTTCACATAAAAATTTAGAAACATCCTGTTAATTTTAAACTAGGGCTGTAACGGTACATGTATTCATCCTGAACCGTACGGTACAGCCGTCACGGTTCAGTTCATGCAGTTAGATGACGAATACAGTCAGTCACAGGCGATCCACACTCCAATCCGGAAGGGGGCGCACGCGGTAATGCAACACTGTTTGCTAACTGCCACAACAGGTAAAAGAGCAGAACAAGAACAGTGCATATGCGAATGACCGCTTGAAAACAAGTCCTCTAGATGCACTAGAGTTAATAGTGAGAATTGGACCCTAAAACTAAAGTGTAACCATTTTTCCTATTGTACCGAAATCGTACCGAACCGTGACCCCAAAACAAAGGTATGTACTGAACTGTGACTTCTGTGTACCGTTACATCCTATTTTTAACTGATCCTTTTTCTGTAAAGCTGCTTTGAAACAATATGTACTGTGAAACGCGCTATATAAATAAATGTGAATTGAATTAAAAAACAAATGAATTTAAGGTTATACTGTATAGTAAATATAAAGTATGAAGTTTTGCACATCCCTACTGAGAATAAGTGTGTATTCTACCTGGCGAAATCCAGATCAGCCTCGCGAGACATGGTGATGTTGGTCAGGTTCTGTTGGAGGACAAAGATATTTCTGCACATCTTCTTGATGCCAGACTCACTGATGCGCTTGAAGTACTGAGCTCCATTTATCAAAATACAGGAGATCAGGTGACCCAGACCTGCAACAAGACAGGAAGACAGTCAGAAAATAAAGACTCCTTCAGGCATCAGCTTCCTGTTGAGGCAAGTGGTCACTCACCCTCAAAGATATACTGAAACTTGTGCTGCTGCAGGGCAGCTCCCATCACTTCCTCTATGGCACTGATGTCCTTATTCAGTTTCACCACCAGGGGGTCGTAGTCCATGCTGGCTGCATTAGCCACGATGGCGTAGTTGCCTTGTTTTGCCAGAGGGATCAGATAATGGAAACAGTGGACCCTGATGGGGCAGAGAAGACAGGCATGGAATGACAATCATAAGTTGAGTAAGATAAGAACTTTCCTGAAGCTTGAGATATGACTTGTTTTAACTCAAACAGGATTTCACCTCAAAATGAATATTTTTCACATTAAGCAGTCTTTTCATCTAACATTCCTGGAAAACCTCAATTAAAATGTCCTTGATCATGTGAACTAATTATTTTCAAATTTGGTATATTCTGTCACACTGTTTATTTTAAAAGGGAGTTTGTGTCAGTGTTATTTTAGCATCATTAATTTACTATAGCCACGTTTCCATCTCAGGAACTTTCCCACAGGAATTAGGGGCTTTGGGGTGGTACTTGGTGTGTTTCGACTGCAGGGACCAGGGTCTAAATTAAGGCCCGGGTAAAAATTCCCCCCTCAGAAAGTCCCTGCTCATAAGGTGGTACTTTTTCAAAGTTCAGGAACTTTCTGTGGTGGGACTTGGGCGCTGAACGTGCTGATTGGTTCAGTTCAAACAGCATTTTGATTGGTTGACTCCACACAGCATTTTATTTCAAGCACCATTTTTAAAAGTCTGCTGCGGTGCGTGCAGTAAAAGCTGTTTGCTATTCAAATCAACAATGGAGTTTAAAAATTACCAATGGACCGACGAGGAGGTTCAGGCTTTATTAAGCTTACATGCGGAGAACGAAATCCAGCTGGAACTGGAAAGTCGCACACAGTCCTACGTCACCGTACTAATCTTCACGGTATATTAGACCACGATGGAAATGCAGACAACAACAGGTCTGGGGGGAAAAAATTTGTTCCTGGCTACTACTGACCAAGGCTACTATACTTGTCCGTGTTCCACTCGGAACGTGCGCACGGATTCAGTTCTCTTTCACAGCTTTGAGTTTCCTTTTTTATATCAAGCACGTCCCGCTCTTTCCTTTTTCATTCATTAATGTTTCTTTATTAATAACGCCAACAGTCCTGCCCACTGAAAGCTGCGCGGATTATCATACAGATATAAATACGAAACATTTTAGGACATAAAAGTCTATGCGGCAAAAGAGAAAGTAACCGGTGCATTGTTTCGAAATGTCTCTTGGCACAGCAGAGCACCAGTTTCAATAAAAGGATATGTTTCAGTCCAGTCACTATTTTATATACTTTTAAATTTTCGCTGCTGTTCAAAAAAATCTTTAATTTCACCATTACCACAAACAAGCTGCGTAGCCGCTTGAATCTGAGCGCAGCAGGAGCTCTAGGTTACTGTAGAAATGTAAGTGGTTTGCCATTGATGGCTGTCGTGACACTTGCAAACAGCGCTTAATGCGCACTTTGGCCGGTACAACCTGAAATATATTATTATTATAAACTTTTCATCAACTTCGGTAGGCTCTACAACAAAGGAATTGCTGATCTCTAGTAATGTCAAATTTTTATTCGATCGTTTGTTGGTAAAGGGTGAGACCTGGTGAGCCACATGATTTTTGTCAAAGAGCCAGGAGTGCCTCGCGAGCCATAGGTTCCTGACCACTGCTCTAGACTGTCATCAGTCCCCAGAGAAACGCCAGATGCTAGTGGTGAATATCTTATTCCACAGCTTCACTCTATAAAGGCTGAATGAACTGGGATGATGGAATGTCCTGTGAGCAGGTGCATGTGTGTTTGTGGGTACAATCTGTGAAGTGTTCATGGCCTAATACACCTGCGTATAGGTGCACAGATAAAGAGTGTTTCCCACACAGAAATAGAGAGAGAATTTGAGATGGAGAGATTTCCATAATGGCCTCCAACAGACCTGCAATAAACCTCCCCTTCCTCACTCAGCATTAGAAAAGCTTTAAGCGAAGACGCCTGCTACCAAACCATAAAGCCTGCATCCTCTTCTTCTTACCTTCTCTTATGGCTTAATTTACCCTCAAGCACTGTCAAGGGAAATTTGCTTGATGGAAAAAGTCAATAACGCGTAGCATGGGAGCCGCGAGTTATTGTTTCCAAATCATAAACAGGATCACATAAGCTAAATTATATCAGAGAATAATCGGGGTAGTGGAAGGGAGGGCCTGTGGAGGAGGGTATGGAGAGTGAATGACCCATTGGTGATCTTTCGGGCCAGGCAGACTCTTTGGAAGACCTAAAAATACAAGCCATTTAACACTGATGTAGATGATAGTTCTAGCGGTGTAGATTCAGGCGGCAAATCTGCAGCATTTACGTCACTATGTGTGTGAAGATACCTTAAGATTTGCATTTGGAGTCTTCTCAGATTAAAATGAAAAGGTGGGACCTACCTGACCTCCAGATGCAGCACCAGCAGGCAGCGGTCAGCAATATCCTGGAAGGATCTGGAGAGGTCAGTCAACGTCTGGAGAATCTGTTCTCGACTGCGAACATTCTCGGCATTCACTTGAGCATCTGAGCCTGGGGACAGAGCTAGAAAAAGAAAGAAAAAAAGAAAAAAAAAAAGATAGTCTGAGCAATAAAACAACAGAAACAGAAAACAGAAAAACATTTAAAGCCAATATACCACCAAGTGGAAAGACATCCCAGATTTCCTAATAAGCAATGCCAACAAGTTTAACAAAAACAGGTGTGGTGAGGTGTTTGGGTATCCACATACTTTTGGCTGTGGTTTTCGCAGAAGAACCATTTTTGGTCCCTCAAAGAACCATTCAGTGAAAAAGAAATGGTGTAGGATTTACAAATAATTACAAAGAGATGGCAAGCAACATTGAATTAAACATTACATTTTGAAGTAGAAAGACTGAAATAATATTTTCTTATAAAATGTACTCCAATAATCTTTGTTTCCTTTACAACTTCAAAAAATTTTTTTTTACAGTGTAATCAATGATACGGAAACACACATACAGCCGGCTATCAAACAGAAAAGTGTGTGTGTGCGTGTATGACACTAGGTGATCAATGAGGCACGAGAGATGGCGATGGACACTGACTTCCTGTAACTCTCTGCGGCATGTCTGCACTTCTGAAGGTCACTTTCGCACACACACATATAACTGTGTGCAGAGAAGAAGTATGTGTGTGTGGACGTGTTTGCTGTGATGATGGATGCCGGTTTGCTCACATGGCCCTGGGTCCCTTGTGTTTGTTCAGGAAAATGTGCACTGCCATTGAGCAATTATACATATATACACAGACCAGAGTCAAAAGACATTTGGTAGTTAATTACTGTCCTTCAATAACTCTTAGCAGGAAAAAGGTTTGTGGGAGATAAGCGTATGTTTGGCTTGGAATGATTAAAAATGCTTGAAGACAAGAAGTACAAATACAGCAGTGATGACCAGGTGGTAGATTAGAGGCACTGGGCCACCGAGGACTGATCTGTAATTCCAGAGAGCGCAAAAAAATTCCCCTGATGTGACGTCCCGTGGATAACAGAACTGTCAGGCCAGTGTAAAAAGAAAACCAGTCCATTTTAGGTTTAATTTGGCAGGGAACACCAAATAAGCAATTACATTTTGCCATCCTATAATTAGATTTAAAAAGATGAGCTCACCTATAGTACAAATTTAGTTCAACCATTTACTCACCCTCCTATCATTTTAAACCTGTATGACCTTATTTATTTTGTTGAACACAAAAGGAGATGTTTTAAAGAATGATCATACAGTTCTTTTCCATACATACAGGTTTGATGCTTATGATGCCAAATGACATTGGTTCTTGTGCGCCTCATAACCAAAGTTGAACATGTAGAGGCATTTATTCAAGTATGAGTTCTAACAAAAACGACAGAGACTAAGATTACAAGTGAAAACGACTTAAACGTCATTTAGTTCCTTACAAAAATTATATAGCTTCAAAAAGACTTAAAATATAGCATGCAGGTCGAATAAAGGTTGAATAAATCTGTATGGCTGTTTCTCAATTCCAAGAGTGCAAAGAACGGACTTGTATTTGAGAGCTTGCAGTGGGAATCTCTTAAGTGAGAACGAGAAGCTTAAAGCTTACAGGCTTCCATACATTGTCCGCCCACAGCGTCTTTTGGAATTTCTAAAGGTTTGATTATCTCATATCAAGATATCAAGAACACATCCGGGTACTTACTTGCATCCTCTGTACTTGCGTTTTTGAGTATTGGAATTAAACTTCGAAGGTTGATGACGATGTAGTACAGAAACAAGGACGCAAGATCACTTAAGAAAGCATATTGAGAAACGGTCTATATCTGTATATATAAAAAGTTTAAATTATATTTTCTCTCTCTATACTATAATGTGTTATTTAATATAATCTATTTTTTAGTAATGATATATACATAAATTTACATATATTTTTGTATATATACTATTTATAATAGGTATTATATTTAAGAATATTCAATAATATTTTCAAAGCAAACACAAAGTATTTCATATTCCCCTGTGAAGCTTTTAATCATTATCTGCTTTTGCAGAGCCAGGCAAAGTAAAGCTGTTTTACCAGTTGGGTGCAATCGAAAAAATGCTGTTTATTTAAGGCAATTCATCATTTTAGTGAATTTGGAACTGAGCCTTTCATGAACAGCATGATCCAGACATTCAGAGTGTACTGCAAATCCAAAGGAAGCCGATACTGCATGCCAATTAACCTGCACATTTGGATTATGCAGTTAGTCTGAATTCCATCCATGTGTAGAGCCAGTTGTCAAGTTGTGTGTTTGTTAACACAAGTGTGCTCATGTATACACATACCAACTGTCGGTGAACGAGTGAGTGCAGCGGCATGTGGCAAAGCAGGACTGCTCTATTTAAAGTCTATGTGTGCCAGGACCCCCTGCCCCAGACTCCCACTGGGGGTGCGAGAGAGAGAGGGGGCCTGCTGTCCATCGCCTCTGTGCTCATCCCGCCGCGATGGTGTGATCAAGGTCGCGCCACATGGGGCCGCCAATTTCGAGTCACAAACAGACCACTGAATGTCTTCAACACAACTGTGCTCCTTTTTAGAAAGAAATAGTATCTGTGAGGATTTCCAGTCAGGATTTAGACCGTACCATAGTACTGAGACTGCTCTCGTTNTTTTTCTGTGCTTCTAATATGTAAAGCTGCTTTGAAACAATTACCAATTGTAAAAAGCGCTATATAAATAAATTTGACTTGACTTGACTTGACTTCTTCTGTCTTCCTTTATTTCTTTTATCGGTGGCTGTGCGCTTGCGTAGATGTGTGCCATGTGAGTGAGTTGGGCTCATCCAATTATTTTCAAATCCTATCTCGCCTAAGCGTCTGTTCGATGCCATCTGTGAGAGGGTGGCACTTGTAAAGACAGAGAGAGAAGAAGAGACTGGAGATCAATCATTCGCTGATACCCTTCTCCACTGCCTGTCAGGGTGAAGTTTAAGCACAGCAGCTCTGCCCAAAAACTGCTGTTGAAAAACTGCATCATCTCGCCGCACACCTCCCACCGGCTGTTAAACACAGCGCTCTAATAAACAAGATATCTGACCTCTGCAGCAGCAGAGGGAGAGGGAGAAGAAGAGAGATAAAACGAGAGACAGAAGCCTCATGAATGATGCATGTGATTGGCTGAGAGCGTTAATTATTCGGCTGCAGTAACAGCAGTGACATCTGCATGGGGAGAGCCAAGTTCTGTCTGCTGACGACCTTTGACCTCACTGCGTCAGCACTATGACTCGCTGGCTAAGCCTTCAGGACAGAACTTGAGAGGGTGAGAAAGTACAGAAAAATGAGTAGGTGTCTTCGGTAAAAGCTATTCCAGAAATTAAAGCGTGTCTGTGTGTATCCACACACATTATGCTAATAGATGGAAAGCAGACCTTTACTGTCGGCGATAAAGGTACTTTAAAAAACTCCAAAAATGAACAGATCACTTGACCCAAGACTTGCTCATTCTTTGGCACTAAAGGCTATAAAAGCTCAAAGCTCTGAGTCTGTTCAGCGATATGAGAGTGCTGAATCTCCCGAGAGCAAGGAAGCATGTTAAAGGAAGAGGGCTGTTTTGACATCAGTTTTGTGTTTTGTCTGTCAAGCCTAGGTAGGTAAAATGTGGTTAAAGGTCTTGCTCAAAGGCAGGAGGGTAATGGTCAGAAGACAACTCCTGAGATAAAACTCAACCTGGGGCCAAAGTACCTTTAAGGAAAGTCAGTTCACTTGGCAGCCATCTTAGGCAGCTATTTTCTAGTCATGCGAGTATGGCTTCTATTTATATGAATAGAGAAAGATTGAAAACTTAAATATAAACCGATCAGGCATAACATTATGACCACAGTCCTAATATTGTGTTGGTCCCTCTTTTGCTATCAAAACAGCCCTGACCCGTCAAGGCATGGACACTACTAGATCCCTGAAGGTGTGCTGTGGTATCTGGCACCAAGATATTAACAGCAGATCCTTTAAAGGGGTGGTTCAGTGGTTTTTTTCTAGGCTCGATTGTGCTTTGTTTTTTTTAAAAAAAGCTGTATCTTTCATATATTTTACCTTTATTCTACACCTCTGTTTCCACTGTCATATGAACGGCTCGTTTGACTTCCTGGTTCTATGAAGCCACTCCCTCCAAAATACGCAATGTACTCAGATTGGTTAGCTGGCCCAGTGTATCCAGAGCCATCATAATTTGCTGAAGCGTCCGGAAACGCCACGCCCCTTACCATCCATTGCTTCAGTGAAATGTAAATAATGGCGTCTATATTGCTGTATCAAATTGAGCCCGAAATAGACCCAGATGAAGAGGGTCAAGCTGCAATCGCGGTTTTTAAAGGACGTTTCTGAATGGTATTTCATTTTTTTTTTTGTGTGTGTCAAAGTGTTTAGATGCTGTCACTGTTGTTTGTTAGCTTTCAATATCCAGTTTTATCCTGATTAAAGCTTTACTGTAGACGAATACATGACTGAGTAGTCACATTTTTGTAAAGGTAGCGTTTAATTTATAGCATGAACAACTGGTTGTCTATGAACATAGAAGTTTGTTGGTGTTTGTTGGCGTTTGCTGAAGAAGTTGAACTTAGCTAACTGGCTAGCGAAGCAAAAACTAGTTGATCTTTGTATATGTCCTTGATGCAACCAAAAATAGCAACAGGATAAATTTAAAAGACATGTACAAACAATAAAACGTACTTTCAGTTTGATGCCAATAAACAGCAGCTTCTGCTTTTAAAGTGGGAACTGCTTCTTTCAGTGAAAGCCTTTGTGCAAATCCAGCATTAAACTCGTGTAGATTCTGGAAGCTGTCTTCAGCAGTTCATCCAGTGTAGAAAATATCACAGATTATAATGGGTTCTATTATCTTTCGATGCGTCGCGTCGCGCCGCTCGCGTCTGGTGTACACAACTCTTCAGCTTCCATTATGCCGCGCCGCATGGCCTCGCCCACTTTGTTTGCGTGATCCCGGGGGCGTGTTTTGCAGTGTTTATGATGTCACCAACCCGGGAAGAAGCTCACTGTAGTCCAAACCGGCCGTTTTTGTAGGCATTAAACTTCCATAACTTTAAAAGATAATATCTCCGTTTGCATTGAACTTTCAGCGCTGTAACTTTGCAGATACTGTTTATGCTCAAACAGCAACATTACACACTAACTAAAGTTAAAAAAGTGAAATCGCATTGAACCTTACATGACTTTAAGTCATGCAAGTTGTGAGTTGGGGCCTCCATGGATCAGATCACATCCCACAGATGCTCGATTGGACTGAGATCTGGAGGCCAAGTCAACACCTCAAACTCGTTGTTGTGCTCCTCAAACCATTCCTGAACCATTTTTGCTTTGTGGCAGGGCGCATTATCCTGCTGAAAGAGGCCACAGCCACAAGGGAATACCGTTTTCATGAAAGGGTGTACATGGTCTGCAACAATTCTTAGGTAGGTGATACGTGTCAAAGTAACATCCACATGGATGGCAGGACCCAAGATTTCCCAGCAGAACATTGCCCAAAGCATCACACTGCCTCCGCAGGCTTGCCTTCTTCCCATAGTGCATCCTGGTGCCATGTGTTCCCCAGGTAAGGGACGCACACGCACCCGGCCATCCACGTGATGTAAAAGAAAACGTGATTCATCAGACCAGGCCACCTTCTTCCATTGCTCCGTGGTCCAGTTCTGATGCTCACGTGCCCACTGTTGGCGCTTTCGGCGATGGACAGGGGTCAGCATGGGCACCCTGACTGGTCTGCGGCTATGTAGCCCCATACGCAACAAACTGTGATGCACTGTGTATTCTGACACCTTTCTATCAGAACCAGCATTAACTTCTTGAGCAATTTGAGCTACAGTAGCTCGTCTGTTGGATCGGGCAACATGGGCCAGCCTAGTTTGTCAATATTATGTGTATGGAATCAGAAATAAATCTAAGGAATGGGATCATAAAATTAATGTAAATTAAAAACAAACAGGCAATGCCTCTATCATTAAGGTGGTTGACTCTTTTAACTTAAAGAGAAAGGTTACCATCAGCCTGTATAGTGACGGGTGCAGTTTTCCCTATTGAACTCTCTACGAATGATCTCTTTCTCATACCATCTCTGCTGGGGCTTCCTGCACGTGCGGATACTATTGACAGGTTTGACCCACGTTTTTTATCTTCATTTAAAAGGGACCTATAATGCCCCTTTTTACAAGATGTAATATAAGTCTCGGGTGTCCCCAGAATGTCTGTGAAGTTTCAGCTCAAATACTCCACAGAAAATGTATTATACCATGCATGTATCTTTAAATGCAAATAAGCTACTGTTCCCCATCCAACTTTCCAGAAGAGGGTGGAGCCTGTACAACTCGTGTCTTGGATACTCTGCCAAAAATTAATTATTTGCATGTGTTTTAAAGCCATAAGAGTTTAAATTTCTGATATATGGTTTTCTGAGCGCACACATCTGAAGCACGCACACAGAAAGCTGGCTGTCAGACATTTCTTTTACATGTCTTATTGTACTTAAACTGTCAAATACACACAAGGTTATGTCAAAAACACACAAAGTTCACATAAACAGTCAGTTATGTCTGTGAACGTAAACAGAGGAGAAAAAAATAATATTTGTGTATATTAGATCTATGTATTAAAGTGACAGCAGCATAATATCCAGTAAGAGTAGGGGGAAATCTGGAACTGCTCGTTTGGAGAGACTGTTTATGATTTATGGGGATTATATATATATAAAAAAAGTAGTGGGTGGATTTTTACCATTATTGGCTGGTTGTTTACACACACTGTGGATACACATCTGTGTTGAAACACCTTATAAAAGTGAATTTTGCATAATAGTTCCCCTTTAATACTGAAGACCGAACAAGGGGAGTGATGTTAGTGAGAGCATCTATCTGACTGTAGCTGGGTTTCCATCCACATCATTTTATGTGAATTTTTATGTGAAATATGCATAAAAAAATGCATAAATTTGCTTGAGGCAGAAGAAATGTGACCAAACAAATTGATTTAGAAAAGAAAATCATTGGATCAGTCTCATCTCATAGCATCTCAAACTCATTCTGAAATGCCAGAGCAAAAGCCTGTCATCAAAATGATTGGCCGCTATTACCTTCAAGAAGTGTCTGACACGTTGTTGCTCAAGACATAAGGCATCTACTCCTGATCGCAAGCTCAAAACTGCAAATTTTTCTTGGACATGGGATGGAAATGCTGCATTATTTTCAAACTGTTGTTGTGATATTCAGATTTTAATTTACAGCATTCACATACTGTAAATCAAATTATCAATTTGGATGTAAACAGCTTCTGTAATATTTAATCTGAATTTAATCTGAATTCACAAAAGTCTGAAAGGGCAAAAAAAATCAATAGTGTTAAGAAAAACCCCACAGGGGAGAACATACAAAAACGCATCTGTCCTGAGGAAACAAGGCTCTGGGCGCAGTTAAATTTAAGGAAAATGTTATGTTATTAAAAAGATCCCAGATGGGTGATGAAACACAAACTCTCTTCCTGTCTTCATGACCAATCAAAGCCCATCGATTTCTACCCAAACAGTGGGCGCAAGACTGAAGAACGTGTCCTAGTGCCAAATCAAATTTAGATTACATTAAGATTCAACACCATGATGTTAAAGAGCAGGGTTATCACACGCATCTTATCGCAGAGGTCTGAGTGTTTGTTTGAGCAGAGGTTGGAGGGACGGAGATTGAGCAATGCTACGGATTAAACTCATTGTGACAAGGACAAGGTCTCATTGTCCTCCGACAAACTGCCGGACATTCTTTGTGGAATACTTCTAGTGCACACAAACGCCACATCAGGGTGGTCATAGGTGCATGAAGGATGTCTCTTCCTGAGCACGGTGGGCCTTCGTTTTAGAAAGACAAGGGCAAAAGAGCTCTTTCTCTCACTCTCCCTCTCTAGGAACTCTCTTCACTCGATCCACTTCAAAGCTCAGTCTCTGGTGGTGAAACGCTGTTTAATCTCCCCCACATTACACTGGCAAACGTGTTTTAGTCTGCAAGACAAGACAGGAGAAAATGACTTGTTCATACCTGACTGGCTCCATAATATAAAATCCAATTTAAGGGGGGGTTACAGAGATAAGGGTTTCCGTCGGCGACGGTCCCATCAGCTCAGCAAACACTAAATAATGAACAATGCTGAAGCTGTCCCACCATGATAAAACACTCCATTACGGCTTCTGCACAGAACTAATGGTAATTACACCACGTCCTCCACCGCGCTCTTATTGAATTTTTATCTGCTCTGGACGCGAGTCACTCTGAAGCAGTCTTTACCCAAAAAACAGAAATAACAATAGTTTTAAAATAGCTTATTTACAGATTTCAGTGAAAGAAGTGGAGGAAATTCTGAAGGTATTGTGTGAAGTTTCACCGATGTAGCTGTGGTGACGTCAAACATCCATCGCTGAAGTTTCTTTGAAGTCTGGGAGTAAAGCTGAATATTCTCAATATATTTCAAGTCATTGTGACAATATGTGTAAGAATAATTTTAAAAATGATTTACACAGACATTTGTACTGCTTTCATGATGCTCAATCAGTTTTTCTGATGAACTAATAAAATGTATTTCTTCAGTTCTGATAAACTGATGAAATGCAACTGGACAATGAGGTTGAAAAGTTGAAGACACTGGGATTTAAATCTAATTTACACTTGGAAATGCACAGTTTAAGGAATATGCATAGAAAAAGTACTTCAAGTATACTTAAAATATAATATAATATAATTAAAATGTATCTGGACGTAAGGAAACATTGATTTAAAATTAATAGAATATATTTTAAAATATTATTTAATATAATAATTTAAAATAATTAAACTTAAAATTAAGAAATGTAAAATTTAACTGGAAATATGAACCATTTCCAGTATGTTTAAGGATTTATGAAAAAAAGTTTGACTTAAAGTTATGACTTGAATATGAAATTAATGTGAAATATTATATTAAATCATACAGTACATTAATATAATTTCTAAAAAATATATTTTTTCAAAATGTTTTAAAAAAGGAGACATACCAAACACTAAGATTACTCAAATGTATGTTAATATTTCAATTCGATTTATCACTAAAAATATTTGTATGATCATTTATTCTGTAAATTAGAAAACTTTTTGAATTACAATACATGGCCACACATACTTTCACAATGGCAGAGCCCTCCAGCCAAACATATACAGTGCACACACTCACTGGAGCTCTGGGGCAGGTTGCTGAAGAAGCCCCTGAGGCGGGTGGCGAGCCACTCCATACTCTCCTGCAGGTTAGCGAGAGCCTTCAGATCACTGACGTCCCTCAGAATCTCATTCTGTGGAATCAATTTATCACCCAGATTCCCTGTCAACACCTCAGACTCCTTGGCAAATGCCGCCCTGTGAGAAACAGAAAAATAAATAATGAAAATATCTAGCCTTTAAAAAAAGCCTCGCTTGTGTTTAATCATGCTTCCGTGTTGCTTGCTAAATGTGGCCATGGCGTCGATACAGATTGATTTGAATAACAGCTCAGCACAACTGAACTGTCTGTGGTGGACGTTAATTAAACCAGTGTTTAGAAGTGAAAAAGATCTGTAAAGGTGAATCCTGTCATTTTTTCATGTGAAAATATTTCTACACCAGTTTATTGAGCAACAACAGAAGTCATTCAAAAAGTCAGTTACAAAAGTGTAGTTTTTAGTTTATAAAGTTTTAAATATGGATATTTTTCTTACACAAATGCATAACTTCACTTCAGAAGGACTTTATTAACCCCCCGGAGCCAGGACATTATTTAATATAACTCTGATCATATTCATCTGAAAGAAGAAAGTCATATACACCTACGCTGGCTTGAGGGTGAGTAAATCATGGGGTAATTTTCATTTTTGGGTGAACTAACCCTTTAAGAAGGTGGACAATGAGAAGAGAGAAGGGGGCAGCAGACATCTAAAGGGGAAAATAGATGTTGCATGTCCTAGGTGTGATGACAATATCTTGGTGCTCTAGGCACCACAGCTGGCGCAGCCTCAGCACTGGCCAGATGCCCACACTGGTGCTAATGTGTACTTTAAAAAGGCTTTCTCTTATTCTCATTCTCATAACCACAGCAGCAGTTGACACCCAGCTTCATAGGCACATTCAGACGAATGACGCTGAAACAAATCTATAAAGTCTGTATTTTCTTTGACCTCCTCCTCTACAGGTCTGTGATGAATGTGGGAGAAATAAATCCACGTGGCTCATTTCTGAGCGCTGTGAAATTCTTTAAGATAAAACGCAGCTTCTATTGAACGGAAGACTTTTTAACAAGCTTTTATCACTCTGTATAGCATTGCCATACATGTGGCGTAATCCCTCTTTAGCTGATGAAACTGTCAGGGTCATTTATATGATAAAAGCCTCCCACTCGCCGTCTGCGTTTAGCTTCAACAGGTCGGCTAGATTGGATTTTTCTGCCCCACATAACCAGTTCATTTATTTATTGTACAATTGCAGGCCATGGCACATCTAAACCGACGGGAGAACACTTTGAGGGCAATTTTTATAAAAATTGAGGCCTCCCTCCCTCTTGTCCAATCACAGTTTTCCTCATACTTGTGTCTTCTTTAATTCAAGTGCACACTTGAGAGGAAAAGAGAGAAAGGGAGGGAGATAGAGCGAGCAAGTGAATCGAAAACAGAATTGCGTGTGTTTGGGATGCTGGAATGTTCCGGCAGATAGTGTGATTGCCTGCAGTTGAATTTGTTCTTGTTCAAAGATGTCTGCTGAGGCTATAAAGGCTAGATTTCATCCTCTGTAACACAGAACCCAAGCAGAATACTAAAATGCATTGCCGTCTGGCAAAAAAAAAAAAAACATTTCTGACGAAGAGCAGTTTTTGGAGTTGAAACGGATTGAGTACATAAGTGTGTTTATTGATCTATTTACAGGACGTAAAGGCCTGCAGATCTGTGTTACACAGCACATGTCCCCCGACTGTGTGTTAACCTGCTCGGACGTGAGCTGATAGGAGTTGTGCGATTGTGTTTGTATATATTGTGTGCTCTGTGATGAAACTGTGTGGAGAGCTAACATTGGGGACAGTGTGTATTTGCAGTATGTATGTGTATATTAGCATGTGCTCTCACCGTGTAAAGTCCTCTTCCTCTTCTCTCTTCTGTCTGAGCTGTCTGGGTTGGGTCATGCTGGCCCAGTTGGGCAGAGACTGCAGCAAACGGCTGATGTCTTCATCTTTAGCCCAGGATGCACTGATGGTCAACTTCTCCTCGCACTGTACGATACCCCTACAACACACACACAACACAATTATCTCAAAACCACTTTAAGAATTAAAATAAAATGATTTAATTAAACTTTGGGAAAATGGAAATTTGAGAGTAATATTTTATTTTTCAGCCTTAACTTTTTTTTAAAGCTGTAAACATTGAACATTAGATTTTTTTTTAATAAATATTATATACAATTTCTTATATTTATTATATAATATGTATATTATAAAAAGTTTAAGATCGGAAG